>JAHUYU010000285.1:0-23111 GCA_030439765.1 Tripidium arundinaceum
GAAAAAAGGAAAAAATGAAACTTGTGACCCCTCAATTGCTTTTCGAAGAAAGATGCGGCGTCATGCTTTAAAATGAGAGAAGTTCATCTTTATTTCAATATTTCATTTGAACTTCACTTGAGTTATAGGATGCCGTATTATAAAGAGGGATCGAAATTATATTACTTGCAAGTGTCCTAAGTGCTCAAAAGATCAATTATAAACCCCACAGACACCCCCACAAAACTCCCCTTGATCAATTCCCGTCTCAGGACAGAGAACCATTGCTTGGAAATTTTTCTCGCCCTACTTGGAATTTCCAATTCAGCTTAGATTTGGCCACCCAACGGTCAGGAGCGCGAGCTAAGGGGATTTGGGGAGCAGCAGCCCCCTCCCTTCTCTTCTCTCTTGCTCATTTTTCATTTCCCAACACTTTGAGAAGGCTTGCGCTCTCTCTCTCTCTCAAACTCCCACACTCCCTCTCACTCTTGCTCAAATCCCCATCTTTGTGAGTGAGATTGGAGTGAGTTCTTCGTGGATTTCGACCTCGGGAGTAAGACCCATCTCTTGAGCACTTGTGGCACCCGCCGGTGATTTGATTTTTGTTCTATTACTCTTGGGTTCTTGGAACCCTAGCCGGCTAGGTGTTGCCCGGTGATGCCCCTGATTCGTGCTTGTAAGGGCGCCTGGGAAGTTTGTATTACCCTTTGATTCTAGTGGAAATCCCGGCTTGATCTTTGTGGTCGCTTGGGAAAGAGGGGAGTTGAAAGAGACTCTAAGGACCTTTGTGGTCGCCTCAACAACGGGGATGTAGGCACAACTTTGTGGTGTGGCCGAACCTCGGGATAAATCCTTGTGTCTCCGTGTGCTTGTGACTTGTGATTGCATTATTTGTTGTGGTGGCAAGATATATATTGTGTGTAGGTGGAGGAGCAAGCAAAAGACGTGGATTCACTTAGTACTCCTACTCTACTTGTGTGGTGAACTAGATTTAGTATTTGAGCATTTCAATTCATAATTAGTTAGTTCACTACTCTCCGGGATTTGAAAATTCGGTCCTCACCAGAATTTTGGACAAGTCCACTAATTTCGCTTGGGATCAAAAATTTCGATACCCGTGATTTAATCCGCTACAAAAGTTTGTGAATTTCAGGAAACGCCTATTCACGCCCCTCTAGGCATTTCGATCCTTTCAAGTGGTGCCAGAGCCTAATCCTCGTGATTATCGCTTAACCGCGTGAGGAAAGAACAATGCCGAATGGTGTTGATGGAGTTGAGGTGACGGGTGAGGTCAAGGCTATGGCCGAAGCCTTGGCACAAAAGATGGTCGAAGAAAAGTGCAAGAAGATGGAGGAGGACTACAAGAAGATGAGAGAGGAACAAGCCAAGGAGTTCCAAAAGAAGATGAGCGAGCTCATGGGTGCAAGTCACGAAACCTCACTTGGAGGCTCCTCCTCCAACAACAAGGACAACGACGCCCATCGCGACACCGACAAAACACGGTTTCACACTTATGCTTATGATTACAACAAGATTCCTAGATTTCCCAATGTGCACTTCAACTCGCTCAATGTCGGTAAAGCACCCCGTTTCGATGGGATTCGCTGTACCGATTGGGCGTATCAAATGAAGATGCACCTTGTGTCTCTTCACCCTCGTCTTTGGGAGATTGTGGATGTAGGTATCACCCTTCCGGACCCATGAAGAGAGATGACTCTGAAAGAAGCACAAGATCTCTACCACAATGCTCAAGTGGCATCCATGATTCTATCATGCTTGAATCCGGATGAGTTCAACAAAGTCAATGGTATTGAGATTGCTAAGAAGATTTGGGATACACTCAAAGTGTCCTATGAAGGAGACAAGAAAGTTAGAACTAGCAAGATCGAGCTATTGTATGGAGAGATTGAGAGGTTTGTCTATCTACAAGGAGAAACCACTCAAATGATGTTTGATCGGCTCATGATACTTGTCAACAAGATAAGGGCTCTTGGATCTCAAGAATGGGAGAAGACAAGGTTACTAGGAAGATGTTGAGAGCTTATCAAGCAAAGAATCGCATTCTAGCCGCTGTGATTTATGAGAGGGATGACTTCGAGAGTTTGACACCCCAAGCTCTTCTCTCAAAGGTCATTCATCATGAGAATATGGAGCAAGATGTAATCAATGCAAATAGTCAAATTCCCAACTCAATTGGTTACAAGAAAGTAGTTGCTCTTAGTGCATCAAATGCAAGTGAAGACAATCATTCAAGCAAGTCAAAGAAGAAGAAGGACAAGAGTGTTGTAGATTCATCAAGTGATGAAGATGATGGAGATGATGAAGTGGCTCTCTTGATCAAGGGCTTCAAGAAGTTCATGAAGAAGAAGAGTTATAAGAAGAGCTATGGTGATGACAAGAAGAGATCAAAGAAAAGACCATGTTATGAGTGTGGGGAAGTTGGTCATTTTGTTGCCGATTGCCCCATTAAGAAGGCTAAGGAAAAGGAAGAAAGAAAGAAGAACAAGGCTCAAAAGGATGATAAGAAGAAGTCTCACAAGAAGAAGAAGTATCAAGGTGAAGCTCACATTGGCCGTGAATGGGATTCGGATGATGATAGTTCCGACTCAAGTGATAGTGATGAAGAAGCGGCCAACATTGCTATTCAAGCAAGTTCTTCATCTTCATCAAGACTCTTCCTCAACCTTGATGAGCTAGACAAGAAGAACAAGGGGATTCATAGGTTGAAGATGCTTGTCAAGAATGGGTGCAAGTGCTAAGTGGAGAAAAAGGGCACCGTCAACTACAAGCCCATGAGACACCCTTCCATCAAGGATGGTGTGGGCTACAACAAGTATGGTGGCAAGTCAAATGGAAGGGACATGGTAAATGGAGTACCATGTGTGAGGTTCAACAAAGGAGTGTCCCTTGATGTGTTATTCAACAAGACTTGCCCCACTCCACAAGAGAAGATCTCTATTGCTAGGGATCAACCAAGCAAACCAAGAACATCACCTTTTCCATTATCGCCAAACACAATATTTTCACTTGAGTCATGATTTGGTTGGAATGAGGTGAACATATTTCTCTCTCCAGTCATATGATTGGTGCATCCACTATCCAACACCCAACTTGACCCACCGGAGGAGTATTCCTACAAAACAAATCAAGTTCTTGTTTTAGGTACCCAAGTAGAGTTGGGTCCTTGAGGGTTAGTCAAATAAGCCTTGGGCACCCAAACACTCCTCAAGATTTGCTTCTTCTTGTAGGCCCCAACATACTTCACCACAATCTTGCCATCCTTGTCCCAACAACACATGTAATCACTTGCATAGGTCCTTGACAATGGCACGTGTTGGTTGGGAGTGTTAACTTTTCTTGGCTTGCTTGGTTGATCCCTAGCAATAGAGATCTTCTCTTGTGGAGTGGGGCAAGTCTTGTTGAATAACACATCAAGGGACACTCCTTTGTTGAACCTCACACATGGTACTCCATTTACCATGTCCCTTCCATTTGACTTGCCACCATACTTGTTGTAGCCCACACCATCCTTGATGGAAGGGTGTCTCATGGGCTTGTAGTTGACGGTGCCCTTTTTCTCCACTTAGCACTTGCACCCATTCTTGACAAGCATCTTCAACCTATGAATCCCCTTGTTCTTCTTGTCTAGCTCATCAAGGTTAGTTGCACAGGCATTTATATAGAATTTATAGCACCTTTTACAACCGTCACTAGTTGAGGCATTAGAGTCAATGGTTGTCAGAGAGGAAGTAGAGGTGCTAGTCCAAAGCTTGTCATAGCTTTGCTCAAGGAGATTGAATCTCTTTTGTAAGCTTGATAGGCTTTCTTGAGCAATGCTATGTTCATTCTTTAGGCTAGCCAAAGAGTCATTGCACAAGGAGTGTTCTTTAGACAATTTCTCCTTAGAATCATTGGCTAGAGACAACTCAATGGTCAACTTCTCAACCTTCACTTTCTCTTCGGCCAAAGAAGTTTCAAGAGCAAGATTGTTTTCCATCTCTTTAATGAGCAACTCCTCTTGCCTCTCAAGACTTCTATTCCATTTCTTTAATTTCTTTACTAGTGACTCAATCTTAGTGTAGCCAATTTTACCAAAGATCTTTATCATGTTTTCTTCTAGTTGTGGATCGGTTTCACTATCACTATTATTATCATCACTAGAGGTTGGAAGAGAGGAGTTGGTTTGTACCTTCTCCTTTGCCATAAGGCAAGTAGGAGTGTAGTAGTCATTGTCCACAAGGTTGAGGAAGAGTCTTGATGAAGATGAAGAACTTGCTTGAATAGCAATGTTGGCCGCTTCTTCATCACTATCACTTGAGTCGGAACTATCATCATCCGAATCCCATTCACGGCCAATGTGAGCTTCACCTTGATACTTCTTCTTCTTGTGAGACTTCTTCTTATCATCCTTTTGAGCCTTGTTCTTCTTTCTTTCTTCCTTTTCCTTAGCCTTCTTAATGGGGCAATCGGCAACAAAATGACCAACTTCCCCACACTCATAACATGGTCTTTTCTTTGATCTCTTCTTGTCATCACCATAGCTCTTCTTATAACTCTTCTTCTTCATGAACTTCTTGAAGCCCTTGATCAAGAGAGCCACTTCATCATCTCCATCATCTTCATCACTTGATGAATCTACAACACTCTTGTCCTTCTTCTTCTTTGACTTGCTTGAATGATTGTCTTCACTTGCATTTGATGCACTAAGAGCAACTACTTTCTTGTAACCAATTGAGTTGGGAATTTGACTATTTGCATTGATTACATCTTGCTCCATATTCTCATGATGAATGACCTTTGAGAGAAGAGCTTGGGGTGTCAAACTCTCGAAGTCATCCCTCTCATAAATCACAGCGGCTAGAATGCGATTCTTTGCTTGATAAGCTCTCAACATCTTCCTAGTAACCTTGTCTTCTCCCATTCTTGAGATCCAAGAGCCCTTATCTTGTTGACAAGTATCATGAGCCGATCAAACATCATTTGAGTGGTTTCTCCTTGTAGATAGACAAACCTCTCAATCTCTCCATACAATAGCTCGATCTTGCTAGTTCTAACTTTCTTGTCTCCTTCATAGGACACTTTGAGTGTATCCCAAATCTTCTTAGCAATCTCAATACCATTGACTTTGTTGAACTCATCCGGATTCAAGCATGATAGAATCATGGATGCCACTTGAGCATTGTGGTAGAGATCTTGTGCTTCTTTCAGAGTCATCTCTCTTCATGGGTCCGGAAGGGTGATACCTACATCCACAATCTCCCAAAGACGAGGGTGAAGAGACACAAGGTGCATCTTCATTTGATACGCCCAATCGGTACAGCGAATCCCATCGAAACGGGGTGCTTTACCGACATTGAGCGAGTTGAAGTGCACATTGGGAAATCTAGGAATCTTGTTGTAATCATAAGCATAAGTGTGAAACCGTGTTTTGTCGGTGTCGCGATGGGCGTCGTTGTCCTTGTTGTTGGAGGAGGAGCCTCCAAGTGAGGTTTCGTGACTTGCACCCATGAGCTCGCTCATCTTCTTTTGGAACTCCTTGGCTTGTTCCTCTCTCATCTTCTTGTAGTCCTCCTCCATCTTCTTGCACTTTTCTTCGACCATCTTTTGTGCCAAGGCTTCGGCCATAGCCTTGACCTCACCCGTCACCTCAACTCCATCAACACCATTCGGCATTGTTCTTTCCTCACGCGGTTAAGCGATAATCACGAGGATTAGGCTCTGGCACCACTTGAAAGGATCGAAATGCCTAGAGGGGCGTGAATAGGCGTTTCCTGAAATTCACAAACTTTTGTAGCGGATTAAATCACGGGTATCGAAATTTTTGATCCCAAGCGAAATTAGTGGACTTGTCCAAAATTCTGGTGAGGACCGAATTTTCAAATCCCGGAGAGTAGTGAACTAACTAATTATGAATTGAAATGCTCAAATACTAAATCTAGTTCACCACACAAGTAGAGTAGGAGTACTAAGTGAATCCACGTCTTTTGCTTGCTCCTCCACCTACACACAATATATATCTTGCCACCACAACAAATAATGCAATCACAAGTCACAAGCACACGGAGACACAAGGATTTATCCCGAGGTTCGGCCACACCACAAAGTATGTGCCTACATCCCCGTTGTTGAGGCGACCACAAAGGTCCTTAGAGTCTCTTTCAACTCCCCTCTTTCCCAAGCGACCACAAAGATCAAGCCGGGATTTCCACTAGAATCAAAGGGTAATACAAACTTCCCAGGCGCCCTTACAAGCACGAATCAGGGGCATCACCGGGCAACACCTAGCCGGCTAGGGTTCCAAGAACCCAAGAGTAATAGAACAAAAATCAAATCACCGGCGGGTGCCACAAGTGCTCAAGAGATGGGTCTTACTCCCGAGGTCGAAATCCACGAAGAACTCACTCCAATCTCACTCACAAAGATGGGGATTTGAGCAAGAGTGAGAGGGAGTGTGGGAGTTTGAGAGAGAGAGAGAGCGCAAGCCTTCTCAAAGTGTTGGGAAATGAAAAATGAGCAAGAAGATGGAGGAGGACTACAAGAAGATGAGAGAGGAACAAGCCAAGGAGTTCCAAAAGAAGATGAGCGAGCTCATGGGTGCAAGTCACGAAACCTCACTTGGAGGCTCCTCCTCCAACAACAAGGACAACGACGCCCATCGCGACACCGACAAAACACGGTTTCACACTTATGCTTATGATTACAACAAGATTCCTAGATTTCCCAATGTGCACTTCAACTCGCTCAATGTCGGTAAAGCACCCCGTTTCGATGGGATTCGCTGTACCGATTGGGCGTATCAAATGAAGATGCACCTTGTGTCTCTTCACCCTCGTCTTTGGGAGATTGTGGATGTAGGTATCACCCTTCCGGACCCATGAAGAGAGATGACTCTGAAAGAAGCACAAGATCTCTACCACAATGCTCAAGTGGCATCCATGATTCTATCATGCTTGAATCCGGATGAGTTCAACAAAGTCAATGGTATTGAGATTGCTAAGAAGATTTGGGATACACTCAAAGTGTCCTATGAAGGAGACAAGAAAGTTAGAACTAGCAAGATCGAGCTATTGTATGGAGAGATTGAGAGGTTTGTCTATCTACAAGGAGAAACCACTCAAATGATGTTTGATCGGCTCATGATACTTGTCAACAAGATAAGGGCTCTTGGATCTCAAGAATGGGAGAAGACAAGGTTACTAGGAAGATGTTGAGAGCTTATCAAGCAAAGAATCGCATTCTAGCCGCTGTGATTTATGAGAGGGATGACTTCGAGAGTTTGACACCCCAAGCTCTTCTCTCAAAGGTCATTCATCATGAGAATATGGAGCAAGATGTAATCAATGCAAATAGTCAAATTCCCAACTCAATTGGTTACAAGAAAGTAGTTGCTCTTAGTGCATCAAATGCAAGTGAAGACAATCATTCAAGCAAGTCAAAGAAGAAGAAGGACAAGAGTGTTGTAGATTCATCAAGTGATGAAGATGATGGAGATGATGAAGTGGCTCTCTTGATCAAGGGCTTCAAGAAGTTCATGAAGAAGAAGAGTTATAAGAAGAGCTATGGTGATGACAAGAAGAGATCAAAGAAAAGACCATGTTATGAGTGTGGGGAAGTTGGTCATTTTGTTGCCGATTGCCCCATTAAGAAGGCTAAGGAAAAGGAAGAAAGAAAGAAGAACAAGGCTCAAAAGGATGATAAGAAGAAGTCTCACAAGAAGAAGAAGTATCAAGGTGAAGCTCACATTGGCCGTGAATGGGATTCGGATGATGATAGTTCCGACTCAAGTGATAGTGATGAAGAAGCGGCCAACATTGCTATTCAAGCAAGTTCTTCATCTTCATCAAGACTCTTCCTCAACCTTGTGGACAATGACTACTACACTCCTACTTGCCTTATGGCAAAGGAGAAGGTACAAACCAACTCCTCTCTTCCAACCTCTAGTGATGATAATAATAGTGATAGTGAAACCGATCCACAACTAGAAGAAAACATGATAAAGATCTTTGGTAAAATTGGCTACACTAAGATTGAGTCACTAGTAAAGAAATTAAAGAAATGGAATAGAAGTCTTGAGAGGCAAGAGGAGTTGCTCATTAAAGAGATGGAAAACAATCTTGCTCTTGAAACTTCTTTGGCCGAAGAGAAAGTGAAGGTTGAGAAGTTGACCATTGAGTTGTCTCTAGCCAATGATTCTAAGGAGAAATTGTCTAAAGAACACTCCTTGTGCAATGACTCTTTGGCTAGCCTAAAGAATGAACATAGCATTGCTCAAGAAAGCCTATCAAGCTTACAAAAGAGATTCAATCTCCTTGAGCAAAGCTATGACAAGCTTTGGACTAGCACCTCTACTTCCTCTCTGACAACCATTGACTCTAATGCCTCAACTAGTGACGGTTGTAAAAGGTGCTATAAATTCTATATAAATGCCTGTGCAACTAACCTTGATGAGCTAGACAAGAAGAACAAGGGGATTCATAGGTTGAAGATGCTTGTCAAGAATGGGTGCAAGTGCTAAGTGGAGAAAAAGGGCACCGTCAACTACAAGCCCATGAGACACCCTTCCATCAAGGATGGTGTGGGCTACAACAAGTATGGTGGCAAGTCAAATGGAAGGGACATGGTAAATGGAGTACCATGTGTGAGGTTCAACAAAGGAGTGTCCCTTGATGTGTTATTCAACAAGACTTGCCCCACTCCACAAGAGAAGATCTCTATTGCTAGGGATCAACCAAGCAAGCCAAGAAAAGTTAACACTCCCAACCAACACGTGCCATTGTCAAGGACCTATGCAAGTGATTACATGTGTTGTTGGGACAAGGATGGCAAGATTGTGGTGAAGTATGTTGGGGCCTACAAGAAGAAGCAAATCTTGAGGAGTGTTTGGGTGCCCAAGGCTTATTTGACTAACCCTCAAGGACCCAACTCTACTTGGGTACCTAAAACAAGAACTTGATTTGTTTTGTAGGAATACTCCTCCGGTGGGTCAAGTTGGGTGTTGGATAGTGGATGCACCAATCATATGACTGGAGAGAGAAATATGTTCACCTCATTCCAACCAAATCATGACTCAAGTGAAAATATTGTGTTTGGCGATAATGGAAAAGGTGATGTTCTTGGTTTGGGTAAGATTGCTATCTCAAATGATAATTCAATTTCTAATGTTTTATGGGTACATTCGTTGAGTTACAACTTGTTATCCGTTTCACAACTTTATGAGATGGGTTACAATTGTCTCTTTACAGATGAAGGCGTGACCGTCTTTAGAAGGGAGGATTCCTCTATTGCTTTTACGGGTCGCTTGAAGGGTAAGCTTTATTTGGTTGATTCCACAACTAATGTAGTGAAGCCTAAGACTTGTTTAGTGGCAAAATCTAGCATGGGTTGGCTTTGGCATTGTCGGCTAGCTCATGTTGGCATGAGGAACTTAGCCAAACTTCAAAAAGGCGAGCATGTCCTAGGACTAACAAATGTTTCTTTTGAGAAAAATAGAATTTGCAGTGCATGCCAAGCCGAAAAGCAAGTTAGAGTGCTACACAAGCCCAAGAACATTATCACAACAACTCGACCATTGGAGCTTCTTCACATGGATCTCTTCGGACCCATTGCTTACATAAGCATTGGCGGTAACAAATATGGCTTTGTAATTGTTGACGATTATTCCCGCTTCACTTGGGTGTTCTTTTTGCGCGATAAGAGTGAAGCGCAAGAATACTTCAAGTCATTTGCAAAGAGAGTCCAAAATGAGTTTGATGTGAAGATCAAGAAAGTGAGAAGTGATAATGGGACGAAGTTTAGGAACACCAACATTGAAGCTTATCTTGATGATGAAGGAATCAAGCATGAGTTTTCGGTTCCTTACACCCCACAACAAAACGGTGTTGTGGAGTGGAAGAACCGGACATTCATTGAAGCCGCAAGGACAATGTTGGATGAATACAAGACTCTGGATTCCTTTTGGGCAGATGCCGTTAATACGGCATGTCATGCAATCAACCGGCTTTATCTTCATAAGATTTGTGGCAAGACCACCTATGAGCTCCTAACCGGTAAGAAGCCTAAGGTGCACTACTTTAGAGTTTTTGGAAGTAAGTGTTTCATACTTAACAAGAAATCCAAAAGCTTAAAGTTTGCACCTAAGGTTAATGTTGGTTTCCTTCTTGGTTATGCAACTAATGAACGCGCCTATCGTGTCTTTAACACAACCACAAATTGTGTTGAAGTTGCAATAGACATGACTTTTGATGAATCCGACGGCTCTTAAAAGGAGCAAGTCAATGCAAGCATTGTAGGTAATGAATAACCTCCATGTGAAGCAATAAAGAAGCTAGCAATTGGAGAAGTGAAACCGGTTGAAGCTCAAAATCAAGATGAAGATGATGAAGATCAACCTCAACTCAAATTAACCACAAATCAAGATGAACCATCCACATCAAGAGTTGTCAACAATAGTGAAGTCAACAAAAATTGGATTCAACCTCAACATCAACACCAACATATTGACCAATCAAGACAAGTTGACAACACTCAAGATATGCCTCAAGTCAATGATCAAAATCAAGATGATGGAGATGTGCAACCAATCCAATGTCAAGCTCAATCTCCTCATCCACAGGTGCATCATACTATTCAAAGAGATCATCCCGTGGACAACATTCTTGGAAGTCTTAGGAAGGGAGTACTCACTAGATCAAGACTGGCAACCTTTTGTGAGCTCCATTCCTTTGTATCATCATTGGAGCCCGTGAGAGTTGACGAAGCACTTGATGATCCGGATTGGGTTATGGCAATGCAAGAAGAATTCTCTTAACGACCACTAAGTGACACTCTTTCGGGTTAGCTTCAAATCTAGCACACATGCACACGCTAAGCATAATATCGGACCTAGATGCACAAAGGTAAAGAAGGGATCCAATCATGGAGCGATATACCTTTTGATCGATGGCCTTTCCATTATCATCCAAATCGAGATGCCCATTAGATGCCATAGGAGTCTTGATGGGTTTGGCATTCTCCATATCAAACTTCTTTAACATATCAAAAGTATACTTGGTTTGACAAATGAAGGTGCCCTCCTTGAGTTGCTTGATTTGAAAACCAAGAAAGAATTTCAACTCTCCCATCGTAGACATCTCGAACCTATTAGTCATGATCCTACTAAATTCTTCACAAAGAGAAACATTAGTACTACCAAATATTACGTCATCGACATATATTTGGCACACAAAAATATCATTATTGACTTTGCTAGTGAAAAGAGTAGGATCGGCCTTTCCCATCTCAAAACCTTGTTTGAGAAGGAAATCCTTTAGACAATCATACCAAGCTCTAGGGGCTTGTTTGAGCCCATAGAGTGCCTTGTTGAGCTTGTAGACGTGATGTGGATACTTTGGATCTTCAAAGCCCGATGGTTGCTCAACATATACCAACTCGGATAGAGGGCCATTGAGGAAGGCACTTTTCACATCCATTTGATATAACTTGAAGTTGTGATGTGTGGCATAGGCTAATAAAGTCCGAATTGCTTCAAGCCTTGCCACGGGTGCATATGTTTCACCAAAATCCAATCCTTCAATTTGAGTGAATCCTTGAGCCACCAACCTAGCCTTGTTTCTTGTCACCACACCATGCTCATCTTGTTTGTTGTGGAAGACCCACTTGGTGCCAATCACATTTTGTTTGGGCCTTTCCACCAAGGACTAGACTTCACTCCTAGTGAAGTTGTTCAACTCTTCTTGCATTGCCATAACCCAATCCGGATCATCAAGTGCTTCGTCAACTCTCACGGGCTCCAATGATGATACAAAGGAATGGAGCTCACAAAAGGTTGCCAGTCTTGATCTAGTGAGTACTCCCTTCCTAAGACTTCCAAGAATGTTGTCCACGGGATGATCTCTTTGAATAGTATGATGCACCTGTGGATGAGGAGATTGAGCTTGACATTGGATTGGTTGCACATCTCCATCATCTTGATTTTGATCATTGACTTGAGGCATATCTTGAGTGTTGTCAACTTGTCTTGATTGGTCAATATGTTGGTGTTGATGTTGAGGTTGAATCCAATTTTTGTTGACTTCACTATTGTTGACAACTCTTGATGTGGATGGTTCATCTTGATTTGTGGTTAATTTGAGTTGAGGTTGATCTTCATCATCTTCATCTTGATTTTGAGCTTCAACCGGTTTCACTTCTCCAATTGCTAGCTTCTTTATTGCTTCACATGGAGGTTATTCATTACCTACAATGCTTGCATTGACTTGCTCCTTTTAAGAGCCGTCGGATTCATCAAAAGTCATGTCTATTGCAACTTCAACACAATTTGTGGTTGTGTTAAAGACACGATAGGCGCGTTCATTAGTTGCATAACCAAGAAGGAAACCAACATTAACCTTAGGTGCAAACTTTAAGCTTTTGGATTTCTTGTTAAGTATGAAACACTTACTTCCAAAAACTCTAAAGTAGTGCACCTTAGGCTTCTTACCGGTTAGGAGCTCATAGGTGGTCTTGCCACAAATCTTATGAAGATAAAGCCGGTTGATTGCATGACATGCCGTATTAACGGCATCTGCCCAAAAGGAATCCAGAGTCTTGTATTCATCCAACATTGTCCTTGCGGCTTCAATGAATGTCCGGTTCTTCCACTCCACAACACCGTTTTGTTGTGGGGTGTAAGGAACCGAAAACTCATGCTTGATTCCTTCATCATCAAGATAAGCTTCAATGTTGGTGTTCCTAAACTTCGTCCCATTATCACTTCTCACTTTCTTGATCTTCACATCAAACTCATTTTGGACTCTCTTTGCAAATGACTTGAAGTATTCTTGCGCTTCACTCTTATCGCGCAAAAAGAACACCCAAGTGAAGCGGGAATAATCGTCAACAATTACAAAGCCATATTTGTTACCGCCAATGCTTATGTAAGCAATGGGTCCGAAGAGATCCATGTGAAGAAGCTCCAATGGTCGAGTTGTTGTGATAATGTTCTTGGGCTTGTGTAGCACTCTAACTTGCTTTTCGGCTTGGCATGCACTGCAAATTCTATTTTTCTCAAAAGAAACATTTGTTAGTCCTAGGACATGCTCGCCTTTTTGAAGTTTGGCTAAGTTCCTCATGCCAACATGAGCTAGCCGACAATGCCAAAGCCAACCCATGCTAGATTTTGCCACTAAACAAGTCTTAGGCTTCACTACATTAGTTGTGGAATCAACCAAATAAAGCTTACCCTTCAAGCGACCCGTAAAAGCAATAGAGGAATCCTCCCTTCTAAAGACGGTCACGCCTTCATCTGTAAAGAGACAATTGTAACCCATCTCATAAAGTTGTGAAACGGATAACAAGTTGTAACTCAACGAATGTACCCATAAAACATTAGAAATTGAATTATCATTTGAGATAGCAATCTTACCCAAACCAAGAACATCACCTTTTCCATTATCGCCAAACACAATATTTTCACTTGAGTCATGATTTGGTTGGAATGAGGTGAACATATTTCTCTCTCCAGTCATATGATTGGTGCATCCACTATCCAACACCCAACTTGACCCACCGGAGGAGTATTCCTACAAAACAAATCAAGTTCTTGTTTTAGGTACCCAAGTAGAGTTGGGTCCTTGAGGGTTAGTCAAATAAGCCTTGGGCACCCAAACACTCCTCAAGATTTGCTTCTTCTTGTAGGCCCCAACATACTTCACCACAATCTTGCCATCCTTGTCCCAACAACACATGTAATCACTTGCATAGGTCCTTGACAATGGCACGTGTTGGTTGGGAGTGTTAACTTTTCTTGGCTTGCTTGGTTGATCCCTAGCAATAGAGATCTTCTCTTGTGGAGTGGGGCAAGTCTTGTTGAATAACACATCAAGGGACACTCCTTTGTTGAACCTCACACATGGTACTCCATTTACCATGTCCCTTCCATTTGACTTGCCACCATACTTGTTGTAGCCCACACCATCCTTGATGGAAGGGTGTCTCATGGGCTTGTAGTTGACGGTGCCCTTTTTCTCCACTTAGCACTTGCACCCATTCTTGACAAGCATCATCAAGACTCTTCCTCAACCTTGTGGACAATGACTACTACACTCCTACTTGCCTTATGGCAAAGGAGAAGGTACAAACCAACTCCTCTCTTCCAACCTCTAGTGATGATAATAATAGTGATAGTGAAACCGATCCACAACTAGAAGAAAACATGATAAAGATCTTTGGTAAAATTGGCTACACTAAGATTGAGTCACTAGTAAAGAAATTAAAGAAATGGAATAGAAGTCTTGAGAGGCAAGAGGAGTTGCTCATTAAAGAGATGGAAAACAATCTTGCTCTTGAAACTTCTTTGGCCGAAGAGAAAGTGAAGGTTGAGAAGTTGACCATTGAGTTGTCTCTAGCCAATGATTCTAAGGAGAAATTGTCTAAAGAACACTCCTTGTGCAATGACTCTTTGGCTAGCCTAAAGAATGAACATAGCATTGCTCAAGAAAGCCTATCAAGCTTACAAAAGAGATTCAATCTCCTTGAGCAAAGCTATGACAAGCTTTGGACTAGCACCTCTACTTCCTCTCTGACAACCATTGACTCTAATGCCTCAACTAGTGACGGTTGTAAAAGGTGCTATAAATTCTATATAAATGCCTGTGCAACTAACCTTGATGAGCTAGACAAGAAGAACAAGGGGATTCATAGGTTGAAGATGCTTGTCAAGAATGGGTGCAAGTGCTAAGTGGAGAAAAAGGGCACCGTCAACTACAAGCCCATGAGACACCCTTCCATCAAGGATGGTGTGGGCTACAACAAGTATGGTGGCAAGTCAAATGGAAGGGACATGGTAAATGGAGTACCATGTGTGAGGTTCAACAAAGGAGTGTCCCTTGATGTGTTATTCAACAAGACTTGCCCCACTCCACAAGAGAAGATCTCTATTGCTAGGGATCAACCAAGCAAGCCAAGAAAAGTTAACACTCCCAACCAACACGTGCCATTGTCAAGGACCTATGCAAGTGATTACATGTGTTGTTGGGACAAGGATGGCAAGATTGTGGTGAAGTATGTTGGGGCCTACAAGAAGAAGCAAATCTTGAGGAGTGTTTGGGTGCCCAAGGCTTATTTGACTAACCCTCAAGGACCCAACTCTACTTGGGTACCTAAAACAAGAACTTGATTTGTTTTGTAGGAATACTCCTCCGGTGGGTCAAGTTGGGTGTTGGATAGTGGATGCACCAATCATATGACTGGAGAGAGAAATATGTTCACCTCATTCCAACCAAATCATGACTCAAGTGAAAATATTGTGTTTGGCGATAATGGAAAAGGTGATGTTCTTGGTTTGGGTAAGATTGCTATCTCAAATGATAATTCAATTTCTAATGTTTTATGGGTACATTCGTTGAGTTACAACTTGTTATCCGTTTCACAACTTTATGAGATGGGTTACAATTGTCTCTTTACAGATGAAGGCGTGACCGTCTTTAGAAGGGAGGATTCCTCTATTGCTTTTACGGGTCGCTTGAAGGGTAAGCTTTATTTGGTTGATTCCACAACTAATGTAGTGAAGCCTAAGACTTGTTTAGTGGCAAAATCTAGCATGGGTTGGCTTTGGCATTGTCGGCTAGCTCATGTTGGCATGAGGAACTTAGCCAAACTTCAAAAAGGCGAGCATGTCCTAGGACTAACAAATGTTTCTTTTGAGAAAAATAGAATTTGCAGTGCATGCCAAGCCGAAAAGCAAGTTAGAGTGCTACACAAGCCCAAGAACATTATCACAACAACTCGACCATTGGAGCTTCTTCACATGGATCTCTTCGGACCCATTGCTTACATAAGCATTGGCGGTAACAAATATGGCTTTGTAATTGTTGACGATTATTCCCGCTTCACTTGGGTGTTCTTTTTGCGCGATAAGAGTGAAGCGCAAGAATACTTCAAGTCATTTGCAAAGAGAGTCCAAAATGAGTTTGATGTGAAGATCAAGAAAGTGAGAAGTGATAATGGGACGAAGTTTAGGAACACCAACATTGAAGCTTATCTTGATGATGAAGGAATCAAGCATGAGTTTTCGGTTCCTTACACCCCACAACAAAACGGTGTTGTGGAGTGGAAGAACCGGACATTCATTGAAGCCGCAAGGACAATGTTGGATGAATACAAGACTCTGGATTCCTTTTGGGCAGATGCCGTTAATACGGCATGTCATGCAATCAACCGGCTTTATCTTCATAAGATTTGTGGCAAGACCACCTATGAGCTCCTAACCGGTAAGAAGCCTAAGGTGCACTACTTTAGAGTTTTTGGAAGTAAGTGTTTCATACTTAACAAGAAATCCAAAAGCTTAAAGTTTGCACCTAAGGTTAATGTTGGTTTCCTTCTTGGTTATGCAACTAATGAACGCGCCTATCGTGTCTTTAACACAACCACAAATTGTGTTGAAGTTGCAATAGACATGACTTTTGATGAATCCGACGGCTCTTAAAAGGAGCAAGTCAATGCAAGCATTGTAGGTAATGAATAACCTCCATGTGAAGCAATAAAGAAGCTAGCAATTGGAGAAGTGAAACCGGTTGAAGCTCAAAATCAAGATGAAGATGATGAAGATCAACCTCAACTCAAATTAACCACAAATCAAGATGAACCATCCACATCAAGAGTTGTCAACAATAGTGAAGTCAACAAAAATTGGATTCAACCTCAACATCAACACCAACATATTGACCAATCAAGACAAGTTGACAACACTCAAGATATGCCTCAAGTCAATGATCAAAATCAAGATGATGGAGATGTGCAACCAATCCAATGTCAAGCTCAATCTCCTCATCCACAGGTGCATCATACTATTCAAAGAGATCATCCCGTGGACAACATTCTTGGAAGTCTTAGGAAGGGAGTACTCACTAGATCAAGACTGGCAACCTTTTGTGAGCTCCATTCCTTTGTATCATCATTGGAGCCCGTGAGAGTTGACGAAGCACTTGATGATCCGGATTGGGTTATGGCAATGCAAGAAGAGTTGAACAACTTCACTAGGAGTGAAGTCTAGTCCTTGGTGGAAAGGCCCAAACAAAATGTGATTGGCACCAAGTGGGTCTTCCACAACAAACAAGATGAGCATGGTGTGGTGACAAGAAACAAGGCTAGGTTGGTGGCTCAAGGATTCACTCAAATTGAAGGATTGGATTTTGGTGAAACATATGCACCCGTGGCAAGGCTTGAAGCAATTCGGACTTTATTAGCCTATGCCACACATCACAACTTCAAGTTATATCAAATGGATGTGAAAAGTGCCTTCCTCAATGGCCCTCTATCCGAGTTGGTATATGTTGAGCAACCATCGGGCTTTGAAGATCCAAAGTATCCACATCACGTCTACAAGCTCAACAAGGCACTCTATGGGCTCAAACAAGCCCCTAGAGCTTGGTATGATTGTCTAAAGGATTTCCTTCTCAAACAAGGTTTTGAGATGGGAAAGGCCGATCCTACTCTTTTCACTAGCAAAGTCAATAATGATATTTTTGTGTGCCAAATATATGTCGATGACGTAATATTTGGTAGTACTAATGTTTCTCTTTGTGAAGAATTTAGTAGGATCATGACTAATAGGTTCGAGATGTCTACGATGGGAGAGTTGAAATTCTTTCTTGGTTTTCAAATCAAGCAACTCAAGGAGGGCACCTTCATTTGTCAAACCAAGTATACTTTTGATATGTTAAAGAAGTTTGATATGGAGAATGCCAAACCCATCAAGACTCCTATGGCATCTAATGGGCATCTCGATTTGGATGATAATGGAAAGGCCATCGATCAAAAGGTATATCGCTCCATGATTGGATCCCTTCTTTACCTTTGTGCATCTAGGTCCGATATTATGCTTAGCGTGTGCATGTGTGCTAGATTTGAAGCTAACCCGAAAGAGTGTCACTTAGTGGTCGTTAAGAGAATTCTTCGATATTTAGTACACACTCCTCACCTTGGCTTATGGTATCCCAAGGGCTCCACTTTCGATTTGATTGGCTATTCGGACTCCGACTATGCCGTTGTAAGGTCGATCGAAAGAGTACATCTGGGACTTGCCAATTTCTTGGAAGGTCTTTGGTGTCTTGGAGCTCTAAGAAACAAAACTCGGTTGCCTTGTCCACCGCCAAAGCCGAGTATGTGGCGGGTCGGCGCTTGCCGTGCCCAACTACTTTGGATGAGGCAGACCCTTCATGATTTCGGATCTCAACTGTCCAAAATCCCACTTTTGTGTAACAATGAGAGTGCTATAAAACTTGCAAACAATCCTGTGAACCACTCTCGCACCAAACATATCGACATCCGGCATCACTTCTTGAGAGACCACGAAGCCAAAGGAGATATCGCAATTTGCCATGTGAGCACTGAAAAACAACTAGCCGATATCTTCACTAAGCCTCTAGATGAGTCAAGGTTTTGTGCTTTGAGGAGTGAGCTAAATATTATTGATTCTCATAATGTGGCTTGAATTTTAGCATGCCTCTTCTTGTTGTAGATTTTCTAGTTTGTAGAGCTAGGCTTTAAAAGAATTGAGTGCGTTTTGAAAATTTGGTTCTTGATCTTTGATCAAAATTTGCAAGAGATGGCTATTGTTATGTATTGTTGATTGTTGGCTAGTCATACTCTTGCAAATTTAGTCTATATAAGCCCATATATATACGTGTATAGATGTTCATATCTTATCTTGATCAAGTTAGCGATCTTTGGTGCTGTCTCTCAGTGCAACAGAGACCCCCCGGCTGGAATTTTTGCTGTCCCGAACTGGAAATTTGTTTCAAGTTTGGTTGTAGACAGAGCCCCCCCCCCCGGCTGGAATTTTTTTCAAGCCAAACTGGAAGTTCCCGCTTGCGTGCCCCCTTCTCCTCCCGTGCTTGCGCGATCAAAGAGCCCCTGCTGGAATTATTTCCATCCCGAGCTAGAATTTCTAGTTGAGCTTAGATTCAGCTGGATCATCCCACAGTTAAAAAAAAGGTCACTTCTCCCTCGTAGCCTGGCCCCTCCCGCTCGCGTCCCTTTCCCCGCTGTGCCCTTCGGACCCCCCTGCACCCGCTGCATCGCTTCCAGCCGCTGCGTCTCCCGCTTGGTGAGGCGTCTGCACGGCCCCACCCTCAGCTTCCGTGCTCAGCCCTGCTCAGTGCCCGACCCTGTTGGCCATGCCCGCTCGGCTCGTTTGCGCCGGTCAGCGCGCCCCTCCTGCCCCCCGACCTCACGCGTCCGTGCGCCCTCCTGGTTCGCGCCATCCGGCCCTGCGCACAGTCCCGACCGCACCTTCCGCCCCGGTGTGCGCCCCGATGCCTTGGGTCCCCTCCTGGCTCTACGCAGTGTCCTTGCGCCATGTCCTAGCTCCTGCTGCTTCCTTTTCCCCGATCGGCTCTCTCTCGAGCTCGTGGAGGTCCTTTTCAAGGTGATTTCTTTATCTTTGCCCGATCTGTGCACGTGTTGAGTTTTAGTTGGATTCCTTTGGTCCCCTAGTTGTTTAGTCTTTGCTTTATCCCTATCTAATGCTGCTTTGCATTCCTAGTCTTTTTGTTTGCCTAATCCTTGCGCTAGGGTTCATCATTCTTGCTCTATACTTTTCATGTGAACAGTACCCGCTCAATAGCCAGCTTGCAGCCGCCCTTGCAGCCCGCCGCCGCAAGCCCCTTCTCACTACCCATGTCCACCCTTAGCTTTATCTTGCGCCATATCTCTTATGCGTTCAAGCTTTATCTATTGAAGTATGGCTCACGAGAAGGTGGTTCGCCATGACGCTGACAATGAGTCGGATGATGGAGATGCTCCTTATCTCCCCGCCTCGGCCTTTGGTGCTTCCCAGCCTCGCCCCAAGCGAGGGAAGCCGCCGGCTACCGAGCCTTCGTGCGCCAGGCACAAGGTGTCGGCGGGCCGTGGCAAGGCCCCCGTCCACAAGACAGCTCCCAACTTGGACTTGCCCATTGTGGATGTTGAGTTGGTTTTGGTGACTGATCACTTGTCCATCCATAGGGGCACTAGGTCTTGCACCAATTTTGTTCACCCACCTAAAGCTAAGGGTGGACATGGGTAGTGAGAAGGGGCTTGCGGCGGCGGGCTGCAAGGGCGGCTGCAAGCTGGCTATTGAGCGGGTACTGTTCACATGAAAAGTATAGAGCAAGAATGATGAACCCTAGCGCAAGGATTAGGCAAACAAAAAGACTAGGAATGCAAAGCAGCATTAGATAGGGATAAAGCAAAGACTAAACAACTAGGGGACCAAAGGAATCCAACTAAAACTCAACACGTGCACAGATCGGGCAAAGATAAAGAAATCACCTTGAAAAGGACCTCCACGAGCTCGAGAGAGAGCCGATCGGGGAAAAGGAAGCAGCAGGAGCTAGGACATGGCGCAAGGACACTGCGTAGAGCCAGGAGGGGACCCAAGGCATCGGGGCGCACACCGGGGCGGAAGGTGCGGTCGGGACTGTGCGCAGGGCCGGATGGCGCGAACCAGGAGGGCGCACGGACGCGTGAGGTCGGGGGGCAGGAGGGGCGCGCTGACCGGCGCAAACGAGCCGAGCGGGCATGGCCAACAGGGTCGGGCACTGAGCAGGGCTGAGCACGGAAGCTGAGGGTGGGGCCGTGCAGACGCCTCACCAAGCGGGAGACGCAGCGGCTGGAAGCGATGCAGCGGGTGCAGGGGGGTCCGAAGGGCACAGCGGGGGAAAGGGACGCGAGCGGGAGGGGCCAGGCTACGAGGGAGAAGTGACCTTTTTTTTAACTGTGGGATGATCCAGCTGAATCTAAGCTCAACTAGAAATTCTAGCTCGGGATGGAAATAATTCCAGCAGGGGCTCTTTGATCGCGCAAGCACGGGAGGAGAAGGGGGCACGCAAGCGGGAACTTCCAGTTTGGCTTGAAAAAAATTCCAGCCGGGGGGGGGGCTCTGTCTACAACCAAACTTGAAACAAATTTCCAGTTCGGGACAGCAAAAATTCCAGCCGGGGGGTCTCTGTTGCACTGAGAGACAGCACCAAAGATCGCTAACTTGATCAAGATAAGATATGAACATCTATACACGTATATATATGGGCTTATATAGACTAAATTTGCAAGAGTATGACTAGCCAACAATCAACAATACATAACAATAGCCATCTCTTGCAAATTTTGATCAAAGATCAAGAACCAAATTTTCAAAACGCACTCAATTCTTTTAAAGCCTAGCTCTACAAACTAGAAAATCTACAACAAGAAGAGGCATGCTAAAATTCAAGCCACATTATGAGAATCAATAATATTTAGCTCACTCCTCAAAGCACAAAACCTTGACTCATCTAGAGGCTTAGTGAAGATATCGGCTAGTTGTTTTTCAGTGCTCACATGGCAAATTGCGATATCTCCTTTGGCTTCGTGGTCTCTCAAGAAGTGATGCCGGATGTCGATATGTTTGGTGCGAGAGTGGTTCACAGGATTGTTTGCAAGTTTTATAGCACTCTCATTGTTACACAAAAGTGGGATTTTGGACAGTTGAGATCCGAAATCATGAAGGGTCTGCCTCATCCAAAGTAGTTGGGCACGGCAAGCGCCGACCCGCCACATACTCGGCTTTGGCGGTGGACAAGGCAACCGAGTTTTGTTTCTTAGAGCTCCAAGACACCAAAGACCTTCCAAGAAATTGGCAAGTCCCAGATGTACTCTTTCGATCGACCTTACAACGGCATAGTCGGAGTCCGAATAGCCAATCAAATCGAAAGTGGAGCCCTTGGGATACCATAAGCCAAGGTGAGGAGTGTGTACTAAATATCGAAGAATTCTCTTAACGACCACTAAGTGACACTCTTTCGGGTTAGCTTCAAATCTAGCACACATGCACACGCTAAGCATAATATCGGACCTAGATGCACAAAGGTAAAGAAGGGATCCAATCATGGAGCGATATACCTTTTGATCGATGGCCTTTCCATTATCATCCAAATCGAGATGCCCAATTAGATGCCATAGGAGTCTTGATGGGTTTGGCATTCTCCATATCAAACTTCTTTAACATATCAAAAGTATACTTGGTTTGACAAATGAAGGTGCCCTCCTTGAGTTGCTTGATTTGAAAACCAAGAAAGAATTTCAACTCTCCCATCGTAGACATCTCGAACCTATTAGTCATGATCCTACTAAATTCTTCACAAAGAGAAACATTAGTACTACCAAATATTACGTCATCGACATATATTTGGCACACAAAAATATCATTATTGACTTTGCTAGTGAAAAGAGTAGGATCGGCCTTTCCCATCTCAAAACCTTGTTTGAGAAGGAAATCCTTTAGACAATCATACCAAGCTCTAGGGGCTTGTTTGAGCCCATAGAGTGCCTTGTTGAGCTTGTAGACGTGATGTGGATACTTTGGATCTTCAAAGCCCGATGGTTGCTCAACATATACCAACTCGGATAGAGGGCCATTGAGGAAGGCACTTTTCACATCCATTTGATATAACTTGAAGTTGTGATGTGTGGCATAGGCTAATAAAGTCCGAATTGCTTCAAGCCTTGCCACGGGTGCATATGTTTCACCAAAATCCAATCCTTCAATTTGAGTGAATCCTTGAGCCACCAACCTAGCCTTGTTTCTTGTCACCACACCATGCTCATCTTGTTTGTTGTGGAAGACCCACTTGGTGCCAATCACATTTTGTTTGGGCCTTTCCACCAAGGACTAGACTTCACTCCTAGTGAAGTTGTTCAACTCTTCTTGCATTGCCATAACCCAATCCGGATCATCAAGTGCTTCGTCAACTCTCACGGGCTCCAATGATGATACAAAGGAATGGAGCTCACAAAAGGTTGCCAGTCTTGATCTAGTGAGTACTCCCTTCCTAAGACTTCCAAGAATGTTGTCCACGGGATGATCTCTTTGAATAGTATGATGCACCTGTGGATGAGGAGATTGAGCTTGACATTGGATTGGTTGCACATCTCCATCATCTTGATTTTGATCATTGACTTGAGGCATATCTTGAGTGTTGTCAACTTGTCTTGATTGGTCAATATGTTGGTGTTGATGTTGAGGTTGAATCCAATTTTTGTTGACTTCACTATTGTTGACAACTCTTGATGTGGATGGTTCATCTTGATTTGTGGTTAATTTGAGTTGAGGTTGATCTTCATCATCTTCATCTTGA
>JAHUYU010000268.1:0-23382 GCA_030439765.1 Tripidium arundinaceum
GGGCGTTAACCCATCATAAAAGTTCTGGAGGGGCATTCCTCTCACTCACCACCACCGGAGCTACGGCTCTGATCGATAAAATGGTGACCAACCAAAGTTGGGGAGAGGAAAGAAAACAACAAAAAGGCATGCATACCGTGAAGGAGACGGATATGCTTGCTGCCAAATTAGACCTCCTCATGAAAAGACTTGATGAACGTGCCACTGAAAAGGAAATACAAGGCACTGTCAAGGCCATGGACTCGCAGATGACCTGCGAGGTCTGTGGTGATGTTGGCCACTCGGGGAATGACTGCCCCGAGACCCGTGAAGACGCTGCCTACATAAACAATGGGTTCCGCCAACCAGGAGGCAATAACGGGTGGAACAATCAACAACATCCACCATTTCAAGGAGGTAATTCAAATTTCAATTCCAATTACAATTCGAATCAACCTTCCTTGAAAGACTTGGTCTTAGGCCAAGCCAAAATTAATGAAAATATCACTAAAAAGTTGTTGAATAATGATAAAATTTTGGAAAATATAAATTCTAAAATTGAAAATTTATCCTCCTCTGTTAAGAATCAGCTGAGCTTTAATAAAATGATAGAAACTCAACTAGCTCATATTGCGGCCGCAATTCCTGTCAATCATTCGGGAAAAATCCCGGGGCAACCCGAGAATTCCCCCGAATTTGTTCATTCAGCTGCAGAACAATGAAGGAGGAGAAGTCTTGCCGACAGACTATAAAAACGTCGAGCCCTTGCCGAAGGTAAATCGGTAGTTATCTTTCAAAAAAAATGAATATTTCAAAATCTTCTAAATTCAAGTAATTAAAATAAACTTTTCAGAAAAAAAAGGAGAGAAAATAACTTCCTGGTAGTTCAGATTTTTCTGTTATCTTTTCTCTTTTCCAAAATAATTATGAAAATATAAAAATTCAATAAATACTTTGTGGAAAATCAATTTCGGGAGCAAACGTTTGAATTGGAGGGAAGCACCAACGGCTACTTCTTTCTCATAGCCGTTGGGAGAAACCGGCCAAAGGGGGGCAGCAGAGGGCCCACCTCTGCTGCGGCCGCACCAGGGGTGCGGCCGCACCCAGGCTGGCGCCCCTCGTGCTGCTGCTTCTCCAACGGCTAGTAGCCGTTATCCTCTCCCCCTTTGTGCTGGTGCTTCGTGCTATAAATAGGAGAGCTCGGGCTGAGACTCCCCTCATTCTCTACTCTCCATTCTTTTCACCCCCTCTCACTCTGTTGCTCCACCACTTGCAAAAATCTTCTTTCCACAAAGATCGAGTACAAGGAAACTCTGCAGAAATTTCCTAAGGCTCATCAACACCAAGTCAAGCTCGCGGGTTGTTCGATTTGTTTTCACTAACATAACCCCGTTTGCGAGTTTTGTTGTTGTCTTTTTCGCCATGGGCAAGTTCGGGAGGAAACTCGCCGGCGCCTTCAAGAAGGCCGTAGGAGCAAGCTCGAGTCGCTCCCGTGGAAGCTCAAGCACGCGCTACACCGAGCCCGAAGAGAGTCCGATGCATGAAGAAGAAGAAACCGAAGAACAAGAAGAAGAGCAAGAACAACCGATGGAAGAAGGCGATGATGATCCACACCTTGATTTGGAGGGAGACTGGGAGATGCAAGCGTACCACCTCATCAAGGACCGCGAATTCATCCACACACCGGCATACCACCCCAATCTCCTGACAAAAATAGGTATGGATTCTGAATTCACCATCATTTGGAAAGCCGTCGGATGGGAGAAAATTGCTCCAATCGACGAGCTAGGTTCTCGCCTCTTAACAATTCAATTCTTATGTTCTTTGCAAGAAGTTGAGGGTGGGATTACTTTCCGTCTTTTTGAAAAAGAATATTATCTTACATGGAGAAATTTCAGCTCTCATATAGGCTTTAGTACAAAATGCTCAATTGACATAAATCATGCTCTCAAAGGTTTTAATCGCCATGAATTTTGGAGAATGATTTCGGGTCAAAATGTAATTGGCAAGTTTCAACCTCGCAATATGAATATTCATCTTCCCACTTTGAGGTTCATGCATCGCTGGATTGCCATGACTTTGTTTGCTAGGCAAGACATAAGATTTGTTTATCATGCCGAACTGCAAATTCTCTATGCCATGATCAAAAAGATTAAAATTGCTCCTGTGAAAGAAATGTTTAAACATTGGTTAGAAACTTTCAAGGCCTCTACATCTATCTCTTGCACGTCCCTGGTAACTCGTATTGCCACCAATATCGGTGCGTTGGATCGACAAGATGTGACATACATCTCTACTCCACGCATTAATATTGATGAGCACTACTTGATACAGGGGCACCATTTGAAATATGACGATGCAGGGAACCTTGTATTTTTCTTCCCGGGATATACAAATGAGATCCCGCTCCCTAACCCGGGATTCTCTTTGTATACATCCCTGTCACTCACCTTCACTCTCGTCGAACAAGAGGAAGCACGCAGGAGTTCTGTTTCTCGCAGGGGAACAAGAAGCAGGCCTAGAGACGAAGCTGGCAGCTCTCAACAGCCACCGACACCAACACCAACACAACTGGTGCCTCAGACATTCCATACGGAGTGGTTCCCGGCCACACAGATGCCTGGATTCACTTCCGGGTATCAGCAGGGCTGGGAACACACCCCGCAACCACACGAGGCCGGAGGATTGGGATGGCACGAGGCCGATGATGCAGCATGGGCACGTCACTCGTCTGACTCTGAGGGGCTACCACCGCATGTCCATCCACGGCAGTCCACTTCAACCCGTCGGGAGTTGGACGGCATCAACACCCGCCTCAGAGGATTGGACATCCGCACAGGTGAAATTCAAAATACACTTAACACTCATGTGCAGGATACGAGTCAGTGGCACCAACAGCAGCAGCAACAGTTTGCGGATATCAACGCTCTGCTAAGGCAACAACAGGAAGCACAGGCAGCCTATTGGCGGTCCATGGGATACAATCCCGGACCATAGGCCTCAAGCAAGCTTGGGGGAGGGCCCCCGCAGAGGTACCTTGTATCTTTAATTCTCGCATTTATTTTCTGCTTTTATATACATAAAAAAAAAGAATTCCACTCCCATATGTGTTTAAGGAATGTTTAGTTTCTCCTAAAGATGAAATGATGAATAATTGCTCTGTCTATAATTCATCTGTACCTAGGATAATAACTTAGTTTTCCCCAAGATTCAAGTTTGTTGGCTAAAATTATCTCATCCTAAGAACTTGAAAACTTGTGGGTTGCAAATGCATGCTCCTTTTCTAAGTTGTTGCAAGTTATGATATGGTACAAATGGAATTTACTATGACTTTGTTCTAAGAGAAACTTGACATCCGGAGTTTTTCATTTTCAAAAAAATATTTAAATTCAAAAGGTTCCTCAATGATTATGAATACCTACCAAAGCCATATGACATGATTCGAAAGTCAAAACCTTAGTCATATGCTACTTGTTATTACATTGAACTTTGTCAATAGTAAATGAATATGTGTTAAAAGTATGTCTATTTCTCCTGTTTTTGGACTATAATTGGCGGTTGGATATGGTCGTTAGTGACCGCCAACAAATCCCCCAAGCTTAACCTTTGCTCGTCCCGAGCAAATAGCTAAGTACTTGGTTGATGATCAGGAATTGCTACTATGCCGTTATAATTCACAAGTGCCATGTTTATAACAAAGTATTCTTCCGCAATTCAAATAGGTTGGCATTTTTACCCACCCTTTACCTTGATCCCTGCGGGGCGTATAGCTTTTCCAAGTTCTTGGGTGGTTGCAAGATAGAATGGTTATAACAAAATCACCAATCATTCATTCTTTGATTAACCATCTATCCGGAGGTTTTATGAATTTTGTAAAACAAAAGTAAGTTCCTCAAATGATTCTCTTGATCTCTCAATGTGTATGAAACCTCACCAAGGCATTTGGTATGTTGCCTTCTTTTTCATAACCTACCACTAAGGCTTTTGAGTGGAGTTTTTGGGTAGGTATAAAAATGAGGCATACTTGCATCACATATTTTACTAAGTCAAAAACCGGACCACAAGGAGATGCAAGTCATACACTTTGATCAAGACGTGCAAGTGTGTGGAGATGAATCATATGTTATTTTTGCACTCCTTTTTTGATGACTCTCTCTTTCTTTCTGAAAGTGCTTCTGAGAGTATGGGCTATCTTATTCTCACTAGCGGGTATCGAGGTACCCATTATTTTCTCTGGGGGCAGGCATCGAAGTGCCCATTGTTTTCTCTCTTTTTTTTTCTTTTTGCATCATGCTCTTTGGCATGCTTTCTTTTTCTCATGCACTTTGGCATGGTTTTCTCTATTTTTTTTAGCATAGCCCAAACTCTCTTTTGGCACATGAGTATTTTTGGAGAGAGAATCATTATAATTGGAGTATTTTTAGTAGACGAACAAAATGAGTTGCGTAACTCTTAGTGTAAGAGTTAGCACTTTATTTGTGGGTGTACGTGTGTCTTGATCATGGGTGTATGACAAGAATCTTCAACAAGGGTCACAAACAATTTGACAAAGTTCAATGTAATAACAAGTAGCATATGACTAAGGTTTTGACTTTCGAATCATGTCATATGGCTTTGGTAGGTATTCATAATCATTGAGGAACCTTTTGAATTTAAATATTTTTTTGAAAATGAAAAACTCCGGATGTCAAGTTTCTCTTAGAACAAAGTCATAGTAAATTCCATTTGTACCATATCATAACTTGCAACAACTTAGAAAAGGAGCATGCATTTGCAACCCACAAGTTTTCAAGTTCTTAGGATGAGATAATTTTAGCCAACAAACTTGAATCTTGGGGAAAACTAAGTTATTATCCTAGGTACAGATGAATTATAGACAGAGCAATTATTCATCATTTCATCTTTAGGAGAAACTAAACATTCCTTAAACACATATGGGAGTGGAATTCTTTTTTTTTATGTATATAAAAGCAGAAAATAAATGCGAGAATTAAAGATACAAGGTACCTCTGCGGGGGCCCTCCCCCAAGCTTGCTTGAGGCCTATGGTCCGGGATTGTATCCCATGGACCGCCAATAGGCTGCCTGTGCTTCCTGTTGTTGCCTTAGCAGAGCGTTGATATCCGCAAACTGTTGCTGCTGCTGTTGGTGCCACTGACTCGTATCCTGCACATGAGTGTTAAGTGTATTTTGAATTTCACCTGTGCGGATGTCCAATCCTCTGAGGCGGGTGTTGATGCCGTCCAACTCCCGACGGGTTGAAGTGGACTGCCGTGGATGGACATGCGGTGGTAGCCCCTCAGAGTCAGACGAGTGACGTGCCCATGCTGCATCATCGGCCTCGTGCCATCCCAATCCTCCGGCCTCGTGTGGTTGCGGGGTGTGTTCCCAGCCCTGCTGATACCCGGAAGTGAATCCAGGCATCTGTGTGGCCGGGAACCACTCCGTATGGAATGTCTGAGGCACCAGTTGTGTTGGTGTTGGTGTCGG
This sequence comes from Tripidium arundinaceum, assembly GCA_030439765.1. Classification (NCBI taxonomy): domain Eukaryota; kingdom Viridiplantae; phylum Streptophyta; class Magnoliopsida; order Poales; family Poaceae; genus Tripidium; species Tripidium arundinaceum. The sequence goes on from JAHUYU010000268.1 coordinate 5,469, forward strand.
TGGCTGTTGAGAGCTGCCAGCTTCGTCTCTAGGCCTGCTTCTTGTTCCCCTGCGAGAAACAGAACTCCTGCGTGCTTCCTCTTGTTCGACGAGAGTGAAGGTGAGTGACAGGGATGTATACAAAGAGAATCCCGGGTTAGGGAGCGGGATCTCATTTGTATATCCCGGGAAGAAAAATACAAGGTTCCCTGCATCGTCATATTTCAAATGGTGCCCCTGTATCAAGTAGTGCTCATCAATATTAATGCGTGGAGTAGAGATGTATGTCACATCTTGTCGATCCAACGCACCGATATTGGTGGCAATACGAGTTACCAGGGACGTGCAAGAGATAGATGTAGAGGCCTTGAAAGTTTCTAACCAATGTTTAAACATTTCTTTCACAGGAGCAATTTTAATCTTTTTGATCATGGCATAGAGAATTTGCAGTTCGGCATGATAAACAAATCTTATGTCTTGCCTAGCAAACAAAGTCATGGCAATCCAGCGATGCATGAACCTCAAAGTGGGAAGATGAATATTCATATTGCGAGGTTGAAACTTGCCAATTACATTTTGACCCGAAATCATTCTCCAAAATTCATGGCGATTAAAACCTTTGAGAGCATGATTTATGTCAATTGAGCATTTTGTACTAAAGCCTATATGAGAGCTGAAATTTCTCCATGTAAGATAATATTCTTTTTCAAAAAGACGGAAAGTAATCCCACCCTCAACTTCTTGCAAAGAACATAAGAATTGAATTGTTAAGAGGCGAGAACCTAGCTCGTCGATTGGAGCAATTTTCTCCCATCCGACGGCTTTCCAAATGATGGTGAATTCAGAATCCATACCTATTTTTGTCAGGAGATTGGGGTGGTATGCCGGTGTGTGGATGAATTCGCGGTCCTTGATGAGGTGGTACGCTTGCATCTCCCAGTCTCCCTCCAAATCAAGGTGTGGATCATCATCGCCTTCTTCCATCGGTTGTTCTTGCTCTTCTTCTTGTTCTTCGGTTTCTTCTTCTTCATGCATCGGACTCTCTTCGGGCTCGGTGTAGCGCGTGCTTGAGCTTCCACGGGAGCGACTCGAGCTTGCTCCTACGGCCTTCTTGAAGGCGCCGGCGAGTTTCCTCCCGAACTTGCCCATGGCGAAAAAGACAACAACAAAACTCGCAAACGGGGTTATGTTAGTGAAAACAAATCGAACAACCCGCGAGCTTGACTTGGTGTTGATGAGCCTTAGGAAATTTCTGCAGAGTTTCCTTGTACTCGATCTTTGTGGAAAGAAGATTTTTGCAAGTGGTGGAGCAACAGAGTGAGAGGGGGTGAAAAGAATGGAGAGTAGAGAATGAGGGGAGTCTCAGCCCGAGCTCTCCTATTTATAGCACGAAGCACCAGCACAAAGGGGGAGAGGATAACGGCTACTAGCCGTTGGAGAAGCAGCAGCACGAGGGGCGCCAGCCTGGGTGCGGCCGCACCCCTGGTGCGGCCGCAGCAGAGGTGGGCCCTCTGCTGCCCCCCTTTGGCCGGTTTCTCCCAACGGCTATGAGAAAGAAGTAGCCGTTGGTGCTTCCCTCCAATTCAAACGTTTGCTCCCGAAATTGATTTTCCACAAAGTATTTATTGAATTTTTATATTTTCATAATTATTTTGGAAAAGAGAAAAGATAACAGAAAAATCTGAACTACCAGGAAGTTATTTTCTCTCCTTTTTTTTCTGAAAAGTTTATTTTAATTACTTGAATTTAGAAGATTTTGAAATATTCATTTTTTTTGAAAGATAACTACCGATTTACCTTCGGCAAGGGCTCGACGTTTTTATAGTCTGTCGGCAAGACTTCTCCTCCTTCATTGTTCTGCAGCTGAATGAACAAATTCGGGGGAATTCTCGGGTTGCCCCGGGATTTTTCCCGAATGATTGACAGGAATTGCGGCCGCAATATGAGCTAGTTGAGTTTCTATCATTTTATTAAAGCTCAGCTGATTCTTAACAGAGGAGGATAAATTTTCAATTTTAGAATTTATATTTTCCAAAATTTTATCATTATTCAACAACTTTTTAGTGATATTTTCATTAATTTTGGCTTGGCCTAAGACCAAGTCTTTCAAGGAAGGTTGATTCGAATTGTAATTGGAATTGAAATTTGAATTACCTCCTTGAAATGGTGGATGTTGTTGATTGTTCCACCCGTTATTGCCTCCTGGTTGGCGGAACCCATTGTTTATGTAGGCAGCGTCTTCACGGGTCTCGGGGCAGTCATTCCCCGAGTGGCCAACATCACCACAGACCTCGCAGGTCATCTGCGAGTCCATGGCCTTGACAGTGCCTTGTATTTCCTTTTCAGTGGCACGTTCATCAAGTCTTTTCATGAGGAGGTCTAATTTGGCAGCAAGCATATCCGTCTCCTTCACGGTATGCATGCCTTTTTGTTGTTTTCTTTCCTCTCCCCAACTTTGGTTGGTCACCATTTTATCGATCAGAGCCGTAGCTCCGGTGGTGGTGAGTGAGAGGAATGCCCCTCCAGCAGCGGCATCAAGGTGCCCTTTTGACATGGGCGTTAACCCATCATAAAAGTTCTGGAGCACCAGCCAGCTTTCCATACCATGGTGTGGGCAGGCGAGGATGTATTCTTGTAGCCTTTCCCATGCCTCGGGTATGGTTTCGGTGGAATTTTGCTGGAAGTTGGCAATTCTTCCCCTCAGGGCAGTGGTTTTGCCCATGGGGAAGAATTTGGCGAGAAACGCCGTGGAGCATTTTGCCCACGTGTCGACTGCTTCCTTGTCCTTGTAGAACCACTGTTTCGCCTTCCCCACAAGGGAGAAGGGAAACAGACGGAGCCTGATGATCTCCGGTGCGACGTCCTTGATAACGATGGTGTCGCACAACTCAAGGAAGTGCTGAAGATGCGCGTTTGCGTCCTCGCTTGGCAAGCCGCAGAACGGGCTTGCCTGCACCATTGTAATGAGCCTGGTACGAAGCTCAAAGTTCTTGTCACCTACGTTGACAGCGGGCCCGGTGGGCACGTTGGCAACGGCCGGGACAGAGAATTCGCGGAGGGTCTTCTGGGCCATAGCGGTAGTAGCGGATGGTGCGGGGTTGACTGGTTCAGCTGACGGTGGAGTAGCAGAAGAAGAAGCGGCACGAGACCGGTTCTTCCTTAGGAGTGCCTCCGGAATGCTGATGTAGTTGTTCGGCAGGGAGAAACCAGTCATACACTATCCTGTTTTCATCCACAACAAGAGAAAACAAGCAGAGTTAGCCTGCATAAGCAGTGGTTACCCTGCATGCATATCATCATGAACATGTCCTACTAGATCTTATACACCAATGCCTTCCCCAGCAACGGCGCCAGAAATGCTTGTTGGCATTTCTTAGCGTCGTCACCAAGAATAGAGGTAGGATCCATCCCTGGCAATGGCGCCAGAAATGCCTGTTGGCATTTCCTAGCATCACTGCCCGAAAAGGCAATGACACTAGAGAATGTCAACCGGTAAATCTTAACGATTACAGATTTAACTCCGCAAGCGCACGGAAATACCGTTGTAGCATTTCACCCGGAAGTATTTCAGGGTATCGTTATTTATATTTTCCCAAAGGAAGGCATGGTGTAAAGAGTCTAGTATGGATATGAACAAGATAACATGATTGCAAAGATGAACCAAATGCTTATGGCAGGGGTAAACATGATAGTTTTGGGATAGTGTGACACACATTCGAGTCTAACACCTGAGCAGAGAAAGAAGGAAGAAGGACTAAAGAATAAAAGAATAAATCTATGAGAGCAGGCATATCCTTGATACAGCTATGCAAAGAATAGTAAGTAATCATACATGTACATGAGTAAGAGCTAGTGCTAAGTGTGAGATAGGTCGGGAGGCCACCGAGTACTGGTCTGCCAGCAACCTCATGTGACAATTTACGTACTCCTACACCATACCCAAACGTGGGGGATTACGAAGGACGGACAGGGCTGTCACCACCTGCCGCCTACCCCTCAACCGTGGAGCATGAAATGCATTCACCTGTCTCTATATACCCGAGCACCATGCTCGCGTATAGAGAAACTACCCAAGCCCCCCCGGGTCCCCGACCCTACGGATCGACAGGTAAGAAGCTTGGGCACACCCGAAAGCACGATGAACCGCCACCTCAACTTAACTCTATTTCTTATCGTAAACATGATATGAATGTTTAAGCATAAAGTTCTGCATGGCGACATCATGACATATAAACTATAGAGTAGCTCATATATCAAGATAATATCATGAGAACTATACTCTAGTTTACTTGCATAACTATATCGATAAAGTGAAGACAAGACTTTGGAGAAATGATTCATCTTATTCATACCAAGATTCTTCTCCAAGGAGTCAAGCCCTCCAAGGTAGCTTTGCCTTGCTCTAGCACTACTAAGAAAAAGGTAAAAACTAGAGAGGTGTGCTCAAGATGTGTTGACTCAAGGTGGTGTGTGTGTAAAGAGAGCACTACCCCTCCTTTTATACATAAAGGAGGTCGGTTAGGGGTGACATAAAATAGGAAACTAGCCTACACCGCCTCTACATGTCGGCATGCAACCGCCAGAGAAAAGTGGGCCCGAGGGGAGCCAGTGGAGGTGCGGCCGCACCCTGGGTGCGGCCGCACCCTGGCCCGCTCCTCTCGCCACCGCCTTTCTCTGGTGGGCTTCTGGTTGGACCCACGTAGGTGTTCGGCCCAGATTTTGCATGAAGGTGGGCCTTTGCTTGACTCCTTGGTATTTGATCTGCGTTACGCTTTCTCTGTTGGCGTATTTTGATCCTTGTTCCACTGTATTTTGGTATGTTCTCTGCAAAATAATAAGCTTCCAATACAAGTGGAACTTTGTCAATAGTAAATGCATATGTGTTAAAAGTATGTCTATTTCTCCTGTTTTTGGACTATAATTGGCGGTTGGATATGGTCGTTAGTGACCGCCAACACTCATGTGACAATTTACGTACTCCTACACCATACCCAAACGTGGGGGATTACGAAGGACGGACAAGGCTGTCACCACCTGACGCCTACCCCTCAACCATGCAGCATGAAATGCATTCACCTGCTTCTATATACTTGAGCACCATGCTCGTGTATAGAGAAACTACCCAAGCACCCTCGGGTCCCTGACCCTACAGATCGATAGGTAAGAAGCTTGGGCACACCCGAAGGCACGATGAACCGCCACCTCAACTTAACTCACTTTCTTATCATAAACATGATATGAATGATTAAGCGTAAAGTTCTACATGACAAAATCATGACATATAAACTATAGACTAGCTCATATATCAAGATGATATCATAAGAACTGTACTCTAGTTTACTTGCATAACTATATCGATAAATTGAAGACAAGACTTTGGAGAAATGATTCATCTTATTCATACCAAGATTCTTCTCTAAGGAGTCAAGCCCTCCAAGGTAGCTTTGCCTTGCTCTAAGAACTACTAAGGAAATGTAAAAACTAGAGAGGTGTTGCTCAAGGCTCCAAATGGTGTGTTGACTCCAAGTGGTGTGTGTTGAAAGGAGCACCTACACCCTCTATTTATACATGGTGGAGGTCGGTTTGGTGCAAGCAAAAATAGGAAACTAGCATAAACCACCTCTGCATGGTGGCATGCAACCGCCAGAGCAAGCTGGGACCGAGAGGAGCTGGGGGCACGCGGCCGCACCCTGGGCTCCTCTGCTCGCCACCGCCTTGCTCTGGTGGGTCTCTAGTTGGGCCAAGGTTACTTCCACGTCGGTGTTCTGCCCAGGTTTTGCATGAAGGTGGGCTTTTGCTTGGTTCCTTGGTGTAGGATCTGCATTACGCTTTCTCTACTAGCGTATTTTGACTATAATTCCACTGTATTCCAGTATAGTCCCTGCAAAACAGTAATCTTCCAATACAAGTGGAACTATGTCAATAGTAAATGCATATGTGTCAAGAGTATGTTTATTTCTCCTGCTTTTGGACTATAATTAGCGGTCGGGTATGATCGTTTGTGACCGCCAACGGCAAACAACCCCAATCGACACAGGAAAATTACGCAGCAAATGGAAAGGAACATACACTGTCACCAACACATCGCCACACGGTGCGATCACCATTCAAGACGATGACGAAAACAGGTACAAAAACAAGTGTGGGGGAGACGACCCATGCAAACAACTCTTCTCATACAGGTGCACCCATGTCAAGTTCTATGATCTTTGTTGAGAGAAGTTTCATGCTACCAAGATCGAAAATCACGTACACGCCATATCCAAAATGCTGCTTTTACACTGGAAGTATGCAAAAACATGCCATCCATCAACCACCAAATAAATACTCCATGCTCTAAATATATGATCTTTCTTAGTAAGTTCTTAATAAAAGAGACATGAAGGCTATGCAAAGTATTGAAAAAAAAATAGGACACATGAAGGTCCTAAGTATTGAAAGAAAAAAATATGATGAGCACATGAAGGCTCACAAAAAGAAAAAAAGGGGAAAAATGATGATAGTCATGTCTCAAGAATAAAAAGATCATATCAAACAAAGGAGTATAGTTCTTACCATATTCCACACACATGCACTTTTCGATCTAAGAGTATGACGCTTCCCTCCATGGATCCGGGATTTGACTTTACAACATACGCAAGGTAAGTGTGCCAAGTTCATCATTGGTTCCCAAAACTCCACATAAGCTTTTAGAGATAGGATGATCAAAGGCAAACTTCAAAGATATGCCTTGGTGAGGAAACAAAATTCGAAATAAGAGCGATCCGAGAGTATCATTTGAGGAGCAAAGCTATCTTCATTTTTTCAAAAACAAAAACCCAAGTTTCCAAGCAGAGTTGAGTAGGAGGATTTGAATCCATGCTGTTCCATTATCCAATTACTCAAGAGAAATTGGTAGACACTCAGAATGTTCACAAGTCTAGGTGAAGCTTGGAATAACTTGTATGCAGGATTCAAATCAAGGAGAATAAACCTGCTTAGTCCTAAAAGCTTTACTCAAGGACGAGCAAAGGACTAAGTGTGGGGGGAGTTTGTTGGCGGTTCTAGACTCACACTTCATACCGCCAACATTTATATAAAACCTGCCCAAAAGCAACACCAAACTTAGAAATAGGGGTTTAGAACTAACCATTTCCATAAGTTTTGGTGAGATATCTATTTTGCAGGTACAAACATGAATATACACCAAAGTTTGGTCAAAAGAAAAGAGAAAACATGCATATCCCACTTTGGCCCTAGCAAACAAAGAAGAAAAGAGGGAAAACCCACTCAATGAGCAAATCTAGGCCAACCACCAACAAAAACAAGGTCCAGGCCCAAAGATTAGCCCACCTGCCAAAGGCGGTGGTGAGCCACGCCAGGCCAGGTGGTGCGGCCGCACCCCCATTGCCGCCTCTCATGCCGACCTTTGGCAGGGCGGTGCCATCAATGCCCCGGAGGTCGGTTGCGGTGGTGCTTGCCTAAAATACTTTGGCAAACCAACCTCACCAAGCTATAAAAGGAGAAGGACACCCCCTCTCAAGGATCATGATACACATTGAAGCGAAGAAGAAGAGCAAGCTCCATCTCCACATTAGCTTTTAGCTAGACTAGTATAGGGAGTGAGTGAGGAAGAGTTAGAGGAATCCTGGAGAATCGGCTACCTCTACTTCTTGTACTTGGCAAGCCTTGTACATCGAGTGGACGGAGTGCCGGACTTATCGGCTCCATCTACACTTGTACCTCAACGATCATCTTGCTACTTGAAGTAAGTGTTGGTATTTCTTAACGTATACAGAAATAATCCGCAAGCGTACGGAATTACCGTTGTAGCATTTCACCCGGAAGTATTCAGGGTATCGTATTTCCACGGGGAACGGAGGTACTCTTCTAGCTAGTTCGTCCAAGGACAACACAAGGATAGAGTTGGTAAGGGTAGAGATGGATTCCTATGGATTTAGGGTCTATGGATAGATAAACTCCACTCTTACTCGCTTACTTCGGGCACCGGATCACACCTGGTCTGCCAGGCGAGGCCGGCCTGTAGCTCTACGCCGAACCCGAACGTGGGGGATTACAAGGGACGGACAGGGCTGTCACCACCTGCCGCCTACCCCTCAACCGTAGGGCACGAGGCAAACGAAGGTAGCCTCTAGCCTAGACACCACGTCTACGCTATCGACTACTACTCTAGCGTTAGCTAGGAACTTCCGTCTTTATCAGGAGTCCTCTACTAGAGTATCCGCCACGGGGACGGACGACGAACCCGCAAACAAGTAAGAGTAAAACTTAACTAACAAAAGACTTTATACCATAAGAACCACGAACACTCACTTAGCGGAAAGCTCCGTTGAGGTACAAGTGTTCGTCGAGGTACAAGTTGGGGAGACACCGACAAGTCCGGCGCTTCCCCGAACTCTTCCTCACATCTCTCCCTTACTACTCTAGGTAGCTATCTAGGGCCTAAGCCCTTGGAGTGTTGCTCTTGTGGTGTATTGCTCTTTTCCTTGAGGTGTTGTTGTTGAATGAGGGGGTGTCCTTCTCCTTTTATAGCTTGGTGAGGTTGGTTTGCCAAAGTATTTTAGGCAAGCACCACCGCAACCGACCTCCGGGGCATTGATGGCACCGCCCTGCCAAAGGTCGGCATGAGAGGCGGCAATGGGGGTGCGGCCGCACCACCTGGCCTGGCGTGGCTCACCACCGCCTTTGGCAGGTGGGCTAATCTTTGGGCCTGGACCTTGTTTTTGTTGGTGGTTGGCCTAGATTTGCTCATTGAGTGGGTTTTCCCTCTTTTCTTCTTTGTTTGCTAGGGCCAAAGTGGGATATGCATGTTTTCTCTTTTCTTTTGACCAAACTTTGGTGTATATTCATGTTTGTACCTGCAAAATAGATATCTCACCAAAACTTATGGAAATGGTTAGTTCTAAACCCCTATTTCTAAGTTTGGTGTTGCTTTTGGGCAGGTTTTATATAAATGTTGGCGGTATGAAGTGTGAGTCTAGAACCGCCAACAAACTCCCCCACACTTAGTCCTTTGCTCGTCCTTGAGTAAAGCTTTTAGGACTAAGCAGGTTTATTCTCCTTGATTTGAATCCTGCATACAAGTTATTCCAAGCTTCACCTAGACTTGTGAACATTCTGAGTGTCTACCAATTTCTCTTGAGTAATTGGATAATGGAACAGCATGGATTCAAATCCTCCTACTCAACTCTGCTTGGAAACTTGGGTTTTTGTTTTTGAAAAAATGAAGATAGCTTTGCTCCTCAAATGATACTCTCGGATCGCTCTTATTTCGAATTTTGTTTCCTCACCAAGGCATATCTTTGAAGTTTGCCTTTGATCATCCTATCTCTAAAAGCTTATGTGGAGTTTTGGGAACCAATGATGAACTTGGCACACTTACCTTGCGTATGTTGTAAAGTCAAATCCCGGATCCATGGAGGGAAGCGTCATACTCTTAGATCGAAAAGTGCATGTGTGTGGAATATGGTAAGAACTATACTCCTTTGTTTGATATGATCTTTTTATTCTTGAGACATGACTATCATCATTTTTCCCCTTTTTTTCTTTTTGTGAGCCTTCATGTGCTCATCATATTTTTTTCTTTCAATACTTAGGACCTTCATGTGTCCTATTTTTTTTTCAATACTTTGCATAGCCTTCATGTCTCTTTTATTAAGAACTTACTAAGAAAGATCATATATTTAGAGCATGGAGTATTTATTTGGTGGTTGATGGATGGCATGTTTTTGCATACTTCCAGTGTAAAAGCAGCATTTTGGATATGGCGTGTACGTGATTTTCGATCTTGGTAGCATGAAACTTCTCTCAACAAAGATCATAGAACTTGACATGGGTGCACCTGTATGAGAAGAGTTGTTTGCATGGGTCGTCTCCCCCACACTTGTTTTTGTACCTGTTTTCGTCATCGTCTTGAATGGTGATCGCACCGTGTGGCGATGTGTTGGTGACAGTGTATGTTCCTTTCCATTTGCTGCGTAATTTTCCTGTGTCGATTGGGGTTGTTTGCCGTTGGCGGTCACAAACGATCATACCCGACCGCTAATTATAGTCCAAAAGCAGGAGAAATAAACATACTCTTGACACATATGCATTTACTATTGACATAGTTCCACTTGTATTGGAAGATTACTGTTTTGCAGGGACTATACTGGAATACAGTGGAATTATAGTCAAAATACGCTAGTAGAGAAAGCGTAATGCAGATCCTACACCAAGGAACCAAGCAAAAGCCCACCTTCATGCAAAACCTGGGCAGAACACCGACGTGGAAGTAACCTTGGCCCAACTAGAGACCCACCAGAGCAAGGCGGTGGCGAGCAGAGGAGCCCAGGGTGCGGCCGCGTGCCCCCAGCTCCTCTCGGTCCCAGCTTGCTCTGGCGGTTGCATGCCACCATGCAGAGGTGGTTTATGCTAGTTTCCTATTTTTGCTTGCACCAAACCGACCTCCACCATGTATAAATAGAGGGTGTAGGTGCTCCTTTCAACACACACCACTTGGAGTCAACACACCATTTGGAGCCTTGAGCAACACCTCTCTAGTTTTTACATTTCCTTAGTAGTTCTTAGAGCAAGGCAAAGCTACCTTGGAGGGCTTGACTCCTTAGAGAAGAATCTTGGTATGAATAAGATGAATCATTTCTCCAAAGTCTTGTCTTCAATTTATCGATATAGTTATGCAAGTAAACTAGAGTACAGTTCTTATGATATCATCTTGATATATGAGCTAGTCTATAGTTTATATGTCATGATTTTGTCATGTAGAACTTTACGCTTAATCATTCATATCATGTTTATGATAAGAAAGTGAGTTAAGTTGAGGTGGCGGTTCATCGTGCCTTCGGGTGTGCCCAAGCTTCTTACCTATCGATCTGTAGGGTCAGGGACCCGAGGGTGCTTGGGTAGTTTCTCTATACACGAGCATGGTGCTCAAGTATATAGAAGCAGGTGAATGCATTTCATGCTGCATGGTTGAGGGGTAGGCGTCAGGTGGTGACAGCCTTGTCCGTCCTTCGTAATCCCCCACGTTTGGGTATGGTGTAGGAGTACGTAAATTGTCACATGAGTGTTGGCGGTCACTAACGACCATATCCAACCGCCAATTATAGTCCAAAAACAGGAGAAATAGACATACTTTTAACACATATGCATTTACTATTGACAAAGTTCCACTTGTATTGGAAGCTTATTATTTTGCAGAGAACATACCAAAATACAGTGGAACAAGGATCAAAATACGCCAACAGAGAAAGCGTAACGCAGATCAAATACCAAGGAGTCAAGCAAAGGCCCACCTTCATGCAAAATCTGGGCCGAACACCTACGTGGGTCCAACCAGAAGCCCACCAGAGAAAGGCGGTGGCGAGAGGAGCGGGCCAGGGTGCGGCCGCACCCAGGGTGCGGCCGCACCTCCACTGGCTCCCCTCGGGCCCACTTTTCTCTGGCGGTTGCATGCCGACATGTAGAGGCGGTGTAGGCTAGTTTCCTATTTTATGTCACCCCTAACCGACCTCCTTTATGTATAAAAGGAGGGGTAGTGCTCTCTTTACACACACACCACCTTGAGTCAACACATCTTGAGCACACCTCTCTAGTTTTTACCTTTTTCTTAGTAGTGCTAGAGCAAGGCAAAGCTACCTTGGAGGGCTTGACTCCTTGGAGAAGAATCTTGGTATGAATAAGATGAATCATTTCTCCAAAGTCTTGTCTTCACTTTATCGATATAGTTATGCAAGTAAACTAGAGTATAGTTCTCATGATATTATCTTGATATATGAGCTACTCTATAGTTTATATGTCATGATGTTGCCATGCAGAACTTTATGCTTAAACATTCATATCATGTTTACGATAAGAAATAGAGTTAAGTTGAGGTGGCGGTTCATCGTGCTTTCGGGTGTGCCCAAGCTTCTTACCTGTCGATCCGTAGGGTCGGGGACCCGGGGGGGCTTGGGTAGTTTCTCTATACGCGAGCATGGTGCTCGGGTATATAGAGACAGGTGAATGCATTTCATGCTCCACGGTTGAGGGGTAGGCGGCAGGTGGTGACAGCCCTGTCCGTCCTTCGTAATCCCCCACGTTTGGGTATGGTGTAGGAGTACGTAAATTGTCACATGAGGTTGCTGGCAGACCAGTACTCGGTGGCCTCCCGACCTATCTCACACTTAGCACTAGCTCTTACTCATGTACATGTATGATTACTTACTATTCTTTGCATAGCTGTATCAAGGATATGCCTGCTCTCATAGATTTATTCTTTTATTCTTTAGTCCTTCTTCCTTCTTTCTCTGCTCAGGTGTTAGACTCGAATGTGTGTCACACTATCCCAAAACTATCATGTTTACCCCTGCCATAAGCATTTGGTTCATCTTTGCAATCATGTTATCTTGTTCATATCCATACTAGACTCTTTACACCATGCCTTCCTTTGGGAAAATATAAATAACGATACCCTGAAATACTTCCGGGTGAAATGCTACAACGGTATTTCCGTGCGCTTGCGGAGTTAAATCTGTAATCGTTAAGATTTACCGGTTGACATTCTCTAGTGTCATTGCCTTTTCGGGCAGTGATGCTAGGAAATGCCAACAGGCATTTCTGGCGCCATTGCCAGGGATGGATCCTACCTCTATTCTTGGTGACGACGCTAAGAAATGCCAACAAGCATTTCTGGCGCCGTTGCTGGGGAAGGCATTGGTGTATAAGATCTAGTAGGACATGTTCATGATGATATGCATGCAGGGTAACCACTGCTTATGCAGGGGTAAACATGATAGTTTTGGGATAGTGTGACACACATTCGAGTCTAACACCTGAGCAGAGAAAGAAGGAAGAAGGACTAAAGAATAAAAGAATAAATCTATGAGAGCAGGCATATCCTTGATACAGCTATGCAAAGAATAGTAAGTAATCATACATGTACATGAGTAAGAGCTAGTGCTAAGTGTGAGATAGGTCGGGAGGCCACCGAGTACTGGTCTGCCAGCAACCTCATGTGACAATTTACGTACTCCTACACCATACCCAAACGTGGGGGATTACGAAGGACGGACAGGGCTGTCACCACCTGCCGCCTACCCCTCAACCGTGGAGCATGAAATGCATTCACCTGTCTCTATATACCCGAGCACCATGCTCGCGTATAGAGAAACTACCCAAGCCCCCCCGGGTCCCCGACCCTACGGATCGACAGGTAAGAAGCTTGGGCACACCCGAAAGCACGATGAACCGCCACCTCAACTTAACTCTATTTCTTATCGTAAACATGATATGAATGTTTAAGCATAAAGTTCTGCATGGCAACATCATGACATATAAACTATAGAGTAGCTCATATATCAAGATAATATCATGAGAACTATACTCTAGTTTACTTGCATAACTATATCGATAAAGTGAAGACAAGACTTTGGAGAAATGATTCATCTTATTCATACCAAGATTCTTCTCCAAGGAGTCAAGCCCTCCAAGGTAGCTTTGCCTTGCTCTAGCACTACTAAGAAAAAGGTAAAAACTAGAGAGGTGTGCTCAAGATGTGTTGACTCAAGGTGGTGTGTGTGTAAAGAGAGCACTACCCCTCCTTTTATACATAAAGGAGGTCGGTTAGGGGTGACATAAAATAGGAAACTAGCCTACACCGCCTCTACATGTCGGCATGCAACCGCCAGAGAAAAGTGGGCCCGAGGGGAGCCAGTGGAGGTGCGGCCGCACCCTGGGTGCGGCCGCACCCTGGCCCGCTCCTCTCGCCACCGCCTTTCTCTGGTGGGCTTCTGGTTGGACCCACGTAGGTGTTCGGCCCAGATTTTGCATGAAGGTGGGCCTTTGCTTGACTCCTTGGTATTTGATCTGCGTTACGCTTTCTCTGTTGGCGTATTTTGATCCTTGTTCCACTGTATTTTGGTATGTTCTCTGCAAAATAATAAGCTTCCAATACAAGTGGAACTTTGTCAATAGTAAATGCATATGTGTTAAAAGTATGTCTATTTCTCCTGTTTTTGGACTATAATTGGCGGTTGGATATGGTCGTTAGTGACCGCCAACACTCATGTGACAATTTACGTACTCCTACACCATACCCAAACGTGGGGGATTACGAAGGACGGACAAGGCTGTCACCACCTGACGCCTACCCCTCAACCATGCAGCATGAAATGCATTCACCTGCTTCTATATACTTGAGCACCATGCTCGTGTATAGAGAAACTACCCAAGCACCCTCGGGTCCCTGACCCTACAGATCGATAGGTAAGAAGCTTGGGCACACCCGAAGGCACGATGAACCGCCACCTCAACTTAACTCACTTTCTTATCATAAACATGATATGAATGATTAAGCGTAAAGTTCTACATGACAAAATCATGACATATAAACTATAGACTAGCTCATATATCAAGATGATATCATAAGAACTGTACTCTAGTTTACTTGCATAACTATATCGATAAATTGAAGACAAGACTTTGGAGAAATGATTCATCTTATTCATACCAAGATTCTTCTCTAAGGAGTCAAGCCCTCCAAGGTAGCTTTGCCTTGCTCTAAGAACTACTAAGGAAATGTAAAAACTAGAGAGGTGTTGCTCAAGGCTCCAAATGGTGTGTTGACTCCAAGTGGTGTGTGTTGAAAGGAGCACCTACACCCTCTATTTATACATGGTGGAGGTCGGTTTGGTGCAAGCAAAAATAGGAAACTAGCATAAACCACCTCTGCATGGTGGCATGCAACCGCCAGAGCAAGCTGGGACCGAGAGGAGCTGGGGGCACGCGGCCGCACCCTGGGCTCCTCTGCTCGCCACCGCCTTGCTCTGGTGGGTCTCTAGTTGGGCCAAGGTTACTTCCACGTCGGTGTTCTGCCCAGGTTTTGCATGAAGGTGGGCTTTTGCTTGGTTCCTTGGTGTAGGATCTGCATTACGCTTTCTCTACTAGCGTATTTTGACTATAATTCCACTGTATTCCAGTATAGTCCCTGCAAAACAGTAATCTTCCAATACAAGTGGAACTATGTCAATAGTAAATGCATATGTGTCAAGAGTATGTTTATTTCTCCTGCTTTTGGACTATAATTAGCGGTCGGGTATGATCGTTTGTGACCGCCAACGGCAAACAACCCCAATCGACACAGGAAAATTACGCAGCAAATGGAAAGGAACATACACTGTCACCAACACATCGCCACACGGTGCGATCACCATTCAAGACGATGACGAAAACAGGTACAAAAACAAGTGTGGGGGAGACGACCCATGCAAACAACTCTTCTCATACAGGTGCACCCATGTCAAGTTCTATGATCTTTGTTGAGAGAAGTTTCATGCTACCAAGATCGAAAATCACGTACACGCCATATCCAAAATGCTGCTTTTACACTGGAAGTATGCAAAAACATGCCATCCATCAACCACCAAATAAATACTCCATGCTCTAAATATATGATCTTTCTTAGTAAGTTCTTAATAAAAGAGACATGAAGGCTATGCAAAGTATTGAAAAAAAAATAGGACACATGAAGGTCCTAAGTATTGAAAGAAAAAAATATGATGAGCACATGAAGGCTCACAAAAAGAAAAAAAGGGGAAAAATGATGATAGTCATGTCTCAAGAATAAAAAGATCATATCAAACAAAGGAGTATAGTTCTTACCATATTCCACACACATGCACTTTTCGATCTAAGAGTATGACGCTTCCCTCCATGGATCCGGGATTTGACTTTACAACATACGCAAGGTAAGTGTGCCAAGTTCATCATTGGTTCCCAAAACTCCACATAAGCTTTTAGAGATAGGATGATCAAAGGCAAACTTCAAAGATATGCCTTGGTGAGGAAACAAAATTCGAAATAAGAGCGATCCGAGAGTATCATTTGAGGAGCAAAGCTATCTTCATTTTTTCAAAAACAAAAACCCAAGTTTCCAAGCAGAGTTGAGTAGGAGGATTTGAATCCATGCTGTTCCATTATCCAATTACTCAAGAGAAATTGGTAGACACTCAGAATGTTCACAAGTCTAGGTGAAGCTTGGAATAACTTGTATGCAGGATTCAAATCAAGGAGAATAAACCTGCTTAGTCCTAAAAGCTTTACTCAAGGACGAGCAAAGGACTAAGTGTGGGGGAGTTTGTTGGCGGTTCTAGACTCACACTTCATACCGCCAACATTTATATAAAACCTGCCCAAAAGCAACACCAAACTTAGAAATAGGGGTTTAGAACTAACCATTTCCATAAGTTTTGGTGAGATATCTATTTTGCAGGTACAAACATGAATATACACCAAAGTTTGGTCAAAAGAAAAGAGAAAACATGCATATCCCACTTTGGCCCTAGCAAACAAAGAAGAAAAGAGGGAAAACCCACTCAATGAGCAAATCTAGGCCAACCACCAACAAAAACAAGGTCCAGGCCCAAAGATTAGCCCACCTGCCAAAGGCGGTGGTGAGCCACGCCAGGCCAGGTGGTGCGGCCGCACCCCCATTGCCGCCTCTCATGCCGACCTTTGGCAGGGCGGTGCCATCAATGCCCCGGAGGTCGGTTGCGGTGGTGCTTGCCTAAAATACTTTGGCAAACCAACCTCACCAAGCTATAAAAGGAGAAGGACACCCCCTCATTCAACAACAACACCTCAAGGAAAAGAGCAATACACCACAAGAGCAACACTCCAAGGGCTTAGGCCCTAGATAGCTACCTAGAGTAGTAAGGGAGAGATGTGAGGAAGAGTTCGGGGAAGCGCCGGACTTGTCGGTGTCTCCCCAACTTGTACCTCGACGAACACTTGTACCTCAACGGAGCTTTCCGCTAAGTGAGTGTTCGTGGTTCTTATGGTATAAAGTCTTTTGTTAGTTAAGTTTTACTCTTACTTGTTTGCGGGTTCGTCGTCCGTCCCCGTGGCGGATACTCTAGTAGAGGACTCCTGATAAAGACGGAAGTTCCTAGCTAACGCTAGAGTAGTAGTCGATAGCGTAGACGTGGTGTCTAGGCTAGAGGCTACCTTCGTTTGCCTCGTGCCCTACGGTTGAGGGGTAGGCGGCAGGTGGTGACAGCCCTGTCCGTCCCTTGTAATCCCCCACGTTCGGGTTCGGCGTAGAGCTACAGGCCGGCCTCGCCTGGCAGACCAGGTGTGATCCGGTGCCCGAAGTAAGCGAGTAAGAGTGGAGTTTATCTATCCATAGACCCTAAATCCATAGGAATCCATCTCTACCCTTACCAACTCTATCCTTGTGTTGTCCTTGGACGAACTAGCTAGAAGAGTACCTCCGTTCCCCGTGGAAATACGATACCCTGAATACTTCCGGGTGAAATGCTACAACGGTAATTCCGTACGCTTGCGGATTATTTCTGTATACGTTAAGAAATACCAACACTTACTTCAAGTAGCAAGATGATCGTTGAGGTACAAGTGTAGATGGAGCCGATAAGTCCGGCACTCCGTCCACTCGATGTACAAGGCTTGCCAAGTACAAGAAGTAGAGGTAGCCGATTCTCCAGGATTCCTCTAACTCTTCCTCACTCACTCCCTATACTAGTCTAGCTAAAAGCTAATGTGGAGATGGAGCTTGCTCTTCTTCTTCGCTTCAATGTGTATCATGATCCTTGAGAGGGGGTGTCCTTCTCCTTTTATAGCTTGGTGAGGTTGGTTTGCCAAAGTATTTTAGGCAAGCACCACCGCAACCGACCTCCGGGGCATTGATGGCACCGCCCTGCCAAAGGTCGGCATGAGAGGCGGCAATGGGGGTGCGGCCGCACCACCTGGCCTGGCGTGGCTCACCACCGCCTTTGGCAGGTGGGCTAATCTTTGGGCCTGGACCTTGTTTTTGTTGGTGGTTGGCCTAGATTTGCTCATTGAGTGGGTTTTCCCTCTTTTCTTCTTTGTTTGCTAGGGCCAAAGTGGGATATGCATGTTTTCTCTTTTCTTTTGACCAAACTTTGGTGTATATTCATGT
>JAHUYU010003114.1:0-19509 GCA_030439765.1 Tripidium arundinaceum
TTTTCTAGTGTGCGTGCGTATGCGCGCCACGCTAGCTGCTTGCCGCTGCCGTGGCGGGGCAGTCCGTTGCCCGTTGGCACTTGGGCAGTTGGCGACGGTCACATGCCTGTGACTGTGAATCTGCTGCTGCCGGTTCCCTCTCATTCCCCGGCGACGCGCGACTAAAAAACTCGGCGCCGGCTACATGCACATAATTTAACGGTCTAGCACGGCATGGCCGGCTGACTTTTGCCGCCGGCTCATGTGCGGATTCCGTAGCGTAGCCAACCCGCAACCAGGCAGCCAAGCGCTGGCCTCCAGCTCTGTTCCGTTTCTTCCCTTCCGAATATGCGATGGATGAAACAAGAAGAGAAACCGGCAACGTCGAGTCGAGATCCACCCATGTTGCATGGGTCGATCTCGACTCGCGCAAGCATGGTGGTGGTCAGGCGGGCAAGCTGGGACATGGGAGAGGACACATGGTGGCCACTCAGGCACTGTGCTGTCACATGGAGATGGAGGGTAGTACCGCATCTGCATGCACTCTTTTCCTGAGGTGACCAATCTAGGACATTAACTGTGTAGCATGTACGTACTCCATTCCATCCGTGTGCAGAATGATAAATGTATTTCCATTACAGGAAAAAAACATATTTTGTAATTTTTTTACTAATCATTAGTCAACTTAGATACAAGTTAAGGGCATATAACTTGCATAAGTAGATTTTCATTCATAGTGACTCTAAGATGATATTAATTGTTTCGACTGTAAATGTAAGATAAGTGAAATTAATGGTCAAAATATATTTTGTAGAACTTTTTTCTGATTAAACTAGATGGAGGAAGTATATATGACAGATGGTTCACTCTTCTGGGTCTTTAGTCTGTACTTCGTTCAGACATTTACCGGTGATTATAAGGGGAAAAAGTATAGTTGCAAGCCTGCTCTAGTTGGGAAAAACGATCTCAGGCATGTTTGGATCACATAGACCTAAAGTTTAGGTGGACTCAAGTTTAGTTGTTGGACCACTTTTAGTCTAGTGTTGTTTTGATACATGAACTAAAAGCAAAAGGCTTTTTCTTGACATAGACTCATGAACACCTTTTAGTCCATATTTGCCAACTAATAGACTAATGGCTAGTTTGATTGGGAACTAAATGTTAGTTCACTTTTAGTTCACATGGTTCTAAATTTAGGGCCTAAAGTTTAGTTGGTGGTATTTAAACCGGCCCTTAACAAAAACTAATGGTCAGAATATACTTTGCATAACTTTTTTCTAAGTATGAAGGATGGTTCACTCTTCTAGGTCGATACTTCTTCGTTCAGACATCTACGAGTGATTATATGAGAAAAAACGTATAGTTGCAAGCAATAAAAAAATGCACTAAGTCTTAACCAGCACAAACATAAATTTTGGGAGAAAAAAACGTACAGTTGCAAGCGATAAAAAAATGCACTGAGTCTTAACCAGCACAAACATAAATTTAGGGGGAGGGGGAGGGTCATCTCATCTTCAACTTCTACTAGGGAGCGAAAACTCACGAACTACCCAACTACTATAGGGGGGCTTGAGCCCCCTGCCCCCTCCCCCACTACTAGGCTGCTTAGGTAGATCTACTTTGGTTATGACCATCCTCCGTGTTAGTCATCACTGACGTTATCTCTGGTGGAGACTTTCTCTGTTGAAGAATGAAGTTGATGACAAGGCTGTTATGGATTACTACCGTCAAGAAACTGATGGCGATTATGGCAAAAGTTCGCCCAAATGGCATAAATTATTTCTATTGTTTAGTAAAACTAAATATATTTTTTATGTAATGTTATCCATACAAATATAGAAAACGCATCATAAATCATAGATTATTGCTATATAATATAACTCGCATAAATACAGAAGACGTATCACAAATGCATAAATTATTTCTATAGTTTCGTAAAACTAAATGTTTTCATTTGTGGTATAATCAACGCAAATGTAGAAGACACATCACAAATGCACAAATTATTTTTATGGCTAGAAAAAGCCAAATGTGTCGATATGTAATATAACCCGTGGAGAATCATATGCATAAAATATTTGTATAGTTAAGTAAAGCTAAATGTTTTTGTTATATGATGTAACACACACAATGTTGTTTTGGTATGTGATGTAACCAACATAAATGCATAAATTATTTGTATAGTTAAGCAAACAAAATATTTTGGTATATGATGTAACCAACACAAATATAGAAGATACATCACAATAAACAAATTATTTTTATAGTTAAAACAAGCCAAATGTTTTGGTATCACACAAATGCAGTAGAAGAAAAATGAAAATGAAGAAACAAAAATAAAATAAATGGAATGTAAGAAAATGTTATAAAAAGAAAATAAAAATAAAATACAAAAAAAGAGTAAGAAAAACAATGCTACATTGGCAGAAACATGCGCCACGTGTCCACATTCCACCTCCATTACACACATACATTCAATAGGACTGAGTAATAAAGAAATTAACTGTCTAAGAGGAAGGCTAATAATATAGCCGGCCGTTGGGTGTATGAAAATTTACAACCTATCTATCAGCCCACTCGTATAATAATTAGTCGGCTTACAACCCACTTGTCAGTCCCACTGAACGAAAAATCGTAAAATCGTAAATGCACATGATGTGCGTATACGCTATGATTTTAAGTGCTCGAACACGATGATCGGCGCTAGAGTAGTAAAGTTCCTTGGTTAACTGCACTTGGTTTATATAACAAAGTAGTTGACGAAGCCCAAGTTTGGAGAGCAGGCCGAAATTGTAAAAGAGAGCAATTAGGCCCAGACCATATGTAGGCCCTGGCAGATAAACTCATAGGTTTCCTTTTAAAAAAAAGATAAACTCGGAGGTCTACGTGCACCAATCCCGCTGGGCCACGTGTGACAAACCGCGCGCACGATAACCACCAGAAAGGAGAAACCCCCACCCGCGCGCGCTTCGAATCCCTCCACCACCAACCAGAGTCCAGAGACAATCCAGCCATGCCGCCGCCGTCCACCACCGCCGCCGCGGCAGTCCTCTCCATTATCCGCCCGACGCCACCTCCGGCTCTCTCCTTCCACCCCGTCCCCCTCCCACAAATCAGGCGCTCAGCTAGCGCCGCTTCCCGGCTCGTCGCGGCGCGTGCCGCCGCCTCGGGGGCGCGCGGCGAAGGCGACGCCGAGACGGTGTTCTTCGACGGCGGCGCCCACTACGGCGACCTGGCGGCGAACCTGCTCCTGGGCCTGACCCTGCTGTGGCTGCCGCTGACGCTGGCGGCCGTGTCCCGCGCGTTCATCCTGCGGTACCGCTTCACCTCCCGGCGCGTGACGGTGGTGTCGGGGCTCTCCGGCGCCGACCGCACCGACTTCCCCTACTCGTCCGTGACGTCCGTGGTGGTCGTGCCGCGGTTCATCGGCGAGTGGGGCGACATCGTCATCACCCTCAAGGACGGCACCAAGGTCGACCTCAGGAGCGTGCCCAGGTTCCGCGAGGTCGCCGACTATTGCCGCTCCATGGCCGCCGCCGAGGGCTCCCTCGTCAGCTAGCGTGAGCCTGTGAGAGCCTAGCTGATGGCGACGATCGAGGCTGTTCATAACCGGTTGAATTTAAAAATATTTGGTTCTGTTTCCTTTGCGTCTGCTGCACTATAAGAAATTAATTAACGGGTCATGAAATCTCTCCAAGTTCCATACGAATCGTTTTGGTAGAGAGGTAGACACATTCGGCCCAATGAACAATGACATTGTTGTGATGATTCTGCAATCCCTGAATCAGATTTTTTTTTGAAGAAACAGGAGGGGTTTGAACCCCTACTGTGAAATTTATTAAAGGGCAAAAAAAAAAAAAACAGTACAACAAGTCTCAAGAGACAAAGAAAGTCAAGAAGAAAATAAGGAAAATTACAGAAAGGCTTCTAGCCATAAATCTATAAGAGGATGAAAAACTGATCTTGCTCGTAGTATAACTAGAGCGAATTCTTTGCGAAACACCAGCTTGCAACGATGTAAAGAATGGGGAACATTTCTGAAGATGGCATCATTTCTCATTGTCCAAATTGACCAGCACATTGTTATGACAATCTCCATGAAGAAAGGAAGCTGTAGTTGATCTCTGAAACTTTCTGTGATAGTACCTGCATCAGAGGTGTTGGGCACTACCAAATGAAGAGCATCCCAACAGGCTAGAGCGAAAGGGCACCGGAAAAGGAGATGGATCAAATCCTCTTCAACAACAAAGGCACAAAGAACACATGTGTGATCGGGTAATTGCATATTTTTCCTTTTGAGTAGAGCTCTTGTATTTAGCCTGCCATGTAAAATTAACCAGAAAAAGAATTTTCTTTTGTTTTGGCAAGAAGATTTCCAAAGCCACAAAAATGATTGGTGGATGTGTCTATGCCCAATCAACTGTTTGTAAGCCTTTTTGGAAGAGAAAAAAGGAGATCCCCAAATATATGTCCAAACATCAGTATCTTGTTGAAGTTGAATTGACTGCACTATGTCATTGAGCTACAAAAACTGTGCATAGGCTTCAGGAGGTAGCAGTAGATGAAACTGAACATGGAGAGGTGTCTCTGTAACTGCAAGGTGAACTGAACTATTTTGGTTTTTGGCAAAGGAAAACAATTCAGGGAAACTTTGACTGTAAACTGTATCACCCCAGAGGTCATGCCAGAGGAAGCAAGATTTACCATCTTTTACTGAAACCATAGCCATTCCTTTGTACTGGTCAATTAATTTTAAAATGTCTCTCTACCAGAAAGAACCTCTAAAAGTAGCTCCAGATAATGGGAGTCTAGCTCTTGAGTAGTATTTTGTCCACACAAGTTGCACCCAAGGTATTTGAACTCTATTGTAGAACTTGTGAAGATGCTTAAGTAAGAGACTTTCATTCTGAATAGTAAGGTTAAGAACACCAAGTCCTCCCTCTGACTTAGGTAGACAGACTAAAGGCCAAGCTGCCTTTGAAGGCTTTTTGCTAAAGATATCAGAACCTCTCCACAAACAGTGTTTCCTATATTTATCAATTTGTTTAATAACAGCTTTAGGGAGCAAGAAACTGCTCATAGCAAAAGTTGGAAGGGCTGTGAGGACTGCATTTGTGAGCTCCAAACGTCCAGCTTCAGTAAGATAAGAGCTGAAGGCAACTAATCTTTTTTCACATTTAGACACCAAAGGCCAAAAATCAGCCACAGCGGGCTTGACCAGACTTAAAGGCAGCCCTAAATAAGTAAAAGGTAGTGACCCTTTTGAGCAGCCAAAAGTTGTTGCTAGCTCGTCAAATCTATCCTCATCTATATTGATAGGTATCATCATAGACTTATCAAAATTTACCTTTAGTCCAGTAGATTCAGCAAACGTGTGTAGAAGAGACTTTAAAAAGTTCAGTTCAGCTACATCACCCTTCATGAATATAAGAGTATCATCAGCATATTGCAAAATGGGGAAATCAGCGTCATGTGAAAGAGGCAAAGGCAGTGAAAGCTGATTGGCTCTTGTAGCGCTGTTCAAGATAGTCTGAAGAAAATCTGCAGCAAGAACAAAAAAGAAGAGGAGATAGTGGATCTCCTTGTCTAACTCCTCTTCTGCAATGGAATACTTTACCAGGGACTCCATTCAGAAGAACGGCAGATGTTCCAGATTGAAAAATAAGTCTCATCCATTGTAGCCACTTAGCTGGGAAACCTTTGTACTCCATGATTTTGACCATAAATTCATGTTCTACTTTATCAAAAGCTTTTTCAAAGTCGAGTTTGAGAATGATGAATTCTCTTTTTGTCTGGTGACATGTATGCAGATATTCAAGTGCCCAGGAGATGCAGTCTTGGATAGTTCTATGCCTGATAAACCCATACTGATTTTTTTGAAGGAGAGTAGGCAGCTTGAGTTGAAGCCTGTTAGCCAAGAGTTTAGTTATGATCTTCACTGATGTGTTGAGTAGGGATATAGGTCTGTAATCTGACACCTTCAGTGCATCATCCTTCTTTGGTATCAGGGTGATTAGTGAACCATTAATACTCTGAAGGCAAATGTTTCCTGAGTGAAAGGCTTCAAAGAGTCTATAGAAATCTTGACATATAACTGACCAGCACCTTTTCAGAAAATCAGTGTTGAAACTATCTGGGCCAGGTGATTTATCTGAGGGGAGACTTTTTACTACAACATCAATTTCTTCTTTGCCAAAAGTTTGCACTAAATCATCAAGATCTGCAACAGCTTGTGGAAAGAGAGCATTTAGATCAAAATCAATTGAGGTGAAACTAGATGTACCTAGTCTCTCTTTGAAAGATTGCCAGATTAAATTTGCTTTTGCAGGATGCTCAGTCAGAATAGATCCTTGTTCATCTTGAAGTTGAGTGATTAGATTTTTCCTGTATTTTACAGTTGCATGAGCATGAAAAAACTTTATAGAGGCATCACCAAGGGTGACCCATTTAATGTTTCCTCTTTGTTTCCAATAAGCCTTCTGCTGCCTTAACAGAGAGATAAGCTTTGTCTCCAGTAATTTTCTGAAATTCCATTCCACAAGAGTTAAGTCCCTGAACTCCTCCAAAAAATTAATGAAGGTTAGAATGAGCTTGACATTACTGATGATCTCTTTGAGATTAGAAAGGGTCTTCTTCCATTCTTTCAAAACTCTTCTCAAATTCTTGAACTTAGCTGTAATATTCTTTGCTGCATCATCAATCTGCAAAGGTGTGTGCCAACCCAGAAGAACCTGATTCATAAAATCATCATGCTGCAACCAATAATTTTCAAATCTGAAAATGTGACCTTTAGGAATCTGGGTGGAAATATTAATAAGACAGGGAACATGGTCAGAGGTCTCCGAAGTTATTGTAGAGGCAGTAGTGTTAGGGTAGGAAATGACCCAGCTAGAGGATGTAAAAAACCAATCAAGTCTCTCTAACAAGGGAGGGTGCTGTTTATTGGACCAAGTGAAATGTTGTCCTTTCAAGGGGATCTCAATCAACCCTAAAGCACTGATAGCAGTATTAAACATGAGCATGTCAGAATAGTCTGCACCTGGCTTATTACGATCAAAAGGGTTTCTATATAAGTTGAAATCACCAACTATGAGCCAATCTATCTCAAGCGGCATCTGGATATTCTGGAACCAATCAATGAAATCTTTCTTGCCAGCAGGGGTACATGGAGCATAGATGTTTGTAAGAATCCAACTAGCATTATTGTGAATCGAGGATAAAAGAACAGAGGAAGCATATTCATTTTGAAAGACTAGAGAGCCCGAGAAAATGTTACTCTTCCAAATGATTATAGAACCCCCCGAAGCTCCAATAGAAGGAACAAATTCAAACCGATCAAAAACAGGAGGACAGAAATGACGTATGAACATGATGTCAAAATGAGATCTTTTTGTTTCCTGAAGACAGATGACGTCACAGGAGGATTCAGAAATACGATCATAAATAGCATTCCATTTCTTATCAGAGTTAATACCACGAACATTCCAACTTAACACCTTCCAACTTTTAGCATACATTATTAAAACTAAAGCAAAAGGGTTTTTCTAAGAGAAGCAGCAATAAACTACTTCTTGAACTTGGATGTGCTAGCACCATCCCTGTCTCCTTCCGATTTCTTGGTCTTCTTGTTCTTGGATTGACCCACAGTACTTGGCTTTCCAGGTTTAGCATTGTTTTTCTTACTCTTTTTTTGTATTTTATTTTATTTTCTTTTTATAACATTTTCTTACATTCCATTTATTTTATTTTTGTTTCTTCATTTTCATTTTTCTTCTACTGCATTTGTGTGATACCAAAACATTTGGCTTGTTTTAACTATAAAAATAATTTGTTTATTGTGATGTATCTTCTATATTTGTGTTGGTTACATCATATACCAAAATATTTTGTTTGCTTAACTATACAAATAATTTATGCATTTATGTTGGTTACATCACATACCAAAACAACATTGTGTGTGTTACATCATATAACAAAAACATTTAGCTTTACTTAACTATACAAATATTTTATGCATATGATTCTCCACGGGTTATATTACATATCGACACATTGGCTTTTTCTAGCCATAAAAATAATTTGTGCATTTGTGATGTGTCTTCTACATTTGCGTTGATTATACCACAAATGAAAACATTTAGTTTTACGAAACTATAGAAATAATTTATGCATTTGTGATACGTCTTCTGTATTTATGCGAGTTATATTATATAGCAATAATCTATGATTTATGATGCGTTTTCTATATTTGTATGGATAACATTACATAAAAAATATATTTAGTTTTACTAAACAATAGAAATTAATTTATGCCATTTGGGCGAACTTTTGCCATAATCGCCATCAGTTTCTTGACGGTAGTAATCCATAACAGCCTTGTCATCAACTTCATTCTTCAACAGAGAAAGTCTCCACCAGAGATAACGTCAGTGATGACTAACACGGAGGATGGTCATAACCAAAGTAGATCTACCTAAGCAGCCTAGTAGTGGGGGAGGGGGCAGGGGGCTCAAGCCCCCCTATAGTAGTTGGGTAGTTCGTGAGTTTTCGCTCCCTAGTAGAAGTTGAAGATGAGATGACCCTCCCCCTCCCCCTAAATTTATGTTTGTGCTGGTTAAGACTCAGTGCATTTTTTTATCGCTTGCAACTGTACGTTTTTTTCTCCCAAAATTTATGTTTGTGCTGGTTAAGACTTAGTGCATTTTTTTATTGCTTGCAACTATACGTTTTTTCTCATATAATCACTCGTAGATGTCTGAACGAAGAAGTATCGACCTAGAAGAGTGAACCATCCTTCATACTTAGAAAAAAGTTATGCAAAGTATATTCTGACCATTAGTTTTTTGTTAAGGGCCGGTTAAATACCACCAACTAAACTTTAGGCCCTAAATTTAGAACCATGTGAACTAAAAGTGAACTAACATTTAGTTCCCAATCAAACTAGCCATTAGTCTATTAGTTGGCAAATATGGACTAAAAGGTGTTCATGAGTCTATGTCAAGAAAAAGCCTTTTGCTTTTAGTTCATGTATCAAAACAACACTAGACTAAAAGTGGTCCAACAACTAAACTTGAGTCCACCTAAACTTTAGGTCTATGTGATCCAAACATGCCTGAGATCGTTTTTCCCAACTAGAGCAGGCTTGCAACTATACTTTTTCCCCTTATAATCACCGGAAAAGGAGATGGATCAAATCCTCTTCAACAACAAAGGCACAAAGAACACAAATGCAGTAGAAGAAAAATGAAAATGAAGAAACAAAAATAAAATAAATGGAATGTAAGAAAATGTTATAAAAAGAAAATAAAAATAAAATACAAAAAAAGAGTAAGAAAAACAATGCTAAACCTGGAAAGCCAAGTACTGTGGGTCAATCCAAGAACAAGAAGACCAAGAAATCGGAAGGAGACAGGGATGGTGCTAGCACATCCAAGTTCAAGAAGTAGTTTATTGCTGCTTCTCTTAGAAAAACCCTTTTGCTTTAGTTTTAATAATGTATGCTAAAAGTTGGAAGGTGTTAAGTTGGAATGTTCGTGGTATTAACTCTGATAAGAAATGGAATGCTATTTATGATCGTATTTCTGAATCCTCCTGTGACGTCATCTGTCTTCAGGAAACAAAAAGATCTCATTTTGACATCATGTTCATACGTCATTTCTGTCCTCCTGTTTTTGATCGGTTTGAATTTGTTCCTTCTATTGGAGCTTCGGGGGGTTCTATAATCATTTGGAAGAGTAACATTTTCTCGGGCTCTCTAGTCTTTCAAAATGAATATGCTTCCTCTGTTCTTTTATCCTCGATTCACAATAATGCTAGTTGGATTCTTACAAACATCTATGCTCCATGTACCCCTGCTGGCAAGAAAGATTTCATTGATTGGTTCCAGAATATCCAGATGCCGCTTGAGATAGATTGGCTCATAGTTGGTGATTTCAACTTATATAGAAACCCTTTTGATCGTAATAAGCCAGGTGCAGACTATTCTGACATGCTCATGTTTAATACTGCTATCAGTGCTTTAGGGTTGATTGAGATCCCCTTGAAAGGACAACATTTCACTTGGTCCAATAAACAGCACCCTCCCTTGTTAGAGAGACTTGATTGGTTTTTTACATCCTCTAGCTGGGTCATTTCCTACCCTAACACTACTGCCTCTACAATAACTTCGGAGACCTCTGACCATGTTCCCTGTCTTATTAATATTTCCACCCAGATTCCTAAAGGTCACATTTTCAGATTTGAAAATTATTGGTTGCAGCATGATGATTTTATGAATCAGGTTCTTCTGGGTTGGCACACACCTTTGCAGATTGATGATGCAGCAAAGAATATTACAGCTAAGTTCAAGAATTTGAGAAGAGTTTTGAAAGAATGGAAGAAGACCCTTTCTAATCTCAAAGAGATCATCAGTAATGTCAAGCTCATTCTAACCTTCATTAATTTTTTGGAGGAGTTCAGGGACTTAACTCTTGTGGAATGGAATTTCAGAAAATTACTGGAGACAAAGCTTATCTCTCTGTTAAGGCAGCAGAAGGCTTATTGGAAACAAAGAGGAAACATTAAATGGGTCACCCTTGGTGATGCCTCTATAAAGTTTTTTCATGCTCATGCAACTGTAAAATACAGGAAAAATCTAATCACTCAACTTCAAGATGAACAAGGATCTATTCTGACTGAGCATCCTGCAAAAGCAAATTTAATCTGGCAATCTTTCAAAGAGAGACTAGGTACATCTAGTTTCACCTCAATTGATTTTGATCTAAATGCTCTCTTTCCACAAGCTGTTGCAGATCTTGATGATTTAGTGCAAACTTTTGGCAAAGAAGAAATTGATGTTGTAGTAAAAAGTCTCCCCTCAGATAAATCACCTGGCCCAGATAGTTTCAACACTGATTTTCTGAAAAGGTGCTGGTCAGTTATATGTCAAGATTTCTATAGACTCTTTGAAGCCTTTCACTCAGGAAACATTTGCCTTCAGAGTATTAATGGTTCACTAATCACCCTGATACCAAAGAAGGATGATGCACTGAAGGTGTCAGATTACAGACCTATATCCCTACTCAACACATCAGTGAAGATCATAACTAAACTCTTGGCTAACAGGCTTCAACTCAAGCTGCCTACTCTCCTTCAAAAAAATCAGTATGGGTTTATCAGGCATAGAACTATCCAAGACTGCATCTCCTGGGCACTTGAATATCTGCATACATGTCACCAGACAAAAAGAGAATTCATCATTCTCAACTCGACTTTGAAAAAGCTTTTGATAAAGTAGAACATGAATTTATGGTCAAAATCATGGAGTACAAAGGTTTCCCAGCTAAGTGGCTACAATGGATGAGACTTATTTTTCAATCTGGAACATCTGCCGTTCTTCTGAATGGAGTCCCTGGTAAAGTATTCCATTGCAGAAGAGGAGTTAGACAAGGAGATCCACTATCTCCTCTTCTTTTTGTTCTTGCTGCAGATTTTCTTCAGACTATCTTGAACAGCGCTACAAGAGCCAATCAGCTTTCACTGCCTTTGCCTCTTTCACATGACGCTGATTTCCCCATTTTGCAATATGCTGATGATACTCTTATATTCATGAAGGGTGATGTAGCTGAACTGAACTTTTTAAAGTCTCTTCTACACACGTTTGCTGAATCTACTGGACTAAAGGTAAATTTTGATAAGTCTATGATGATACCTATCAATATAGATGAGGATAGATTTGACGAGCTAGCAACAACTTTTGGCTGCTCAAAAGGGTCACTACCTTTTACTTATTTAGGGCTGCCTTTAAGTCTGGTCAAGCCCGCTGTGGCTGATTTTTGGCCTTTGGTGTCTAAATGTGAAAAAAGATTAGTTGCCTTCAGCTCTTATCTTACTGAAGCTGGACGTTTGGAGCTCACAAATGCAGTCCTCACAGCCCTTCCAACTTTTGCTATGAGCAGTTTCTTGCTCCCTAAAGCTGTTATTAAACAAATTGATAAATATAGGAAACACTGTTTGTGGAGAGGTTCTGATATCTTTAGCAAAAAGCCTTCAAAGGCAGCTTGGCCTTTAGTCTGTCTACCTAAGTCAGAGGGAGGACTTGGTGTTCTTAACCTTACTATTCAGAATGAAAGTCTCTTACTTAAGCATCTTCACAAGTTCTACAATAGAGTTCAAATACCTTGGGTGCAACTTGTGTGGACAAAATACTACTCAAGAGCTAGACTCCCATTATCTGGAGCTACTTTTAGAGGTTCTTTCTGGTAGAGAGACATTTTAAAATTAATTGACCAGTACAAAGGAATGGCTATGGTTTCAGTAAAAGATGGTAAATCTTGCTTCCTCTGGCATGACCTCTGGGGTGATACAGTTTACAGTCAAAGTTTCCCTGAATTGTTTTCCTTTGCCAAAAACCAAAATAGTTCAGTTCACCTTGCAGTTACAGAGACACCTCTCCATGTTCAGTTTCATCTACTGCTACCTCCTGAAGCCTATGCACAGTTTTTGTAGCTCAATGACATAGTGCAGTCAATTCAACTTCAACAAGATACTGATGTTTGGACATATATTTGGGGATCTCCTTTTTTCTCTTCCAAAAAGGCTTACAAACAGTTGATTGGGCATAGACACATCCACCAATCATTTTTGTGGCTTTGGAAATCTTCTTGCCAAAACAAAAGAAAATTCTTTTTCTGGTTAATTTTACATGGCAGGCTAAATACAAGAGCTCTACTCAAAAGGAAAAATATGCAATTACCCGATCACACATGTGTTCTTTGTGCCTTTGTTGTTGAAGAGGATTTGATCCATCTCCTTTTCCGGTGCCCTTTCGCTCTAGCCTGTTGGGATGCTCTTCATTTGGTAGTGCCCAACACCTCTGATGCAGGTACTATCACAGAAAGTTTCAGAGATCAACTACAGCTTCCTTTCTTCATGGAGATTGTCATAACAATGTGCTGGGAAACCTTTGTACTCCATGATTTTGACCATAAATTCATGTTCTACTTTATCAAAAGCTTTTTCAAAGTCGAGTTTGAGAATGATGAATTCTCTTTTTGTCTGGTGACATGTATGCAGATATTCAAGTGCCCAGGAGATGCAGTCTTGGATAGTTCTATGCCTGATAAACCCATACTGATTTTTTTGAAGGAGAGTAGGCAGCTTGAGTTGAAGCCTGTTAGCCAAGAGTTTAGTTATGATCTTCACTGATGTGTTGAGTAGGGATATAGGTCTGTAATCTGACACCTTCAGTGCATCATCCTTCTTTGGTATCAGGGTGATTAGTGAACCATTAATACTCTGAAGGCAAATGTTTCCTGAGTGAAAGGCTTCAAAGAGTCTATAGAAATCTTGACATATAACTGACCAGCACCTTTTCAGAAAATCAGTGTTGAAACTATCTGGGCCAGGTGATTTATCTGAGGGGAGACTTTTTACTACAACATCAATTTCTTCTTTGCCAAAAGTTTGCACTAAATCATCAAGATCTGCAACAGCTTGTGGAAAGAGAGCATTTAGATCAAAATCAATTGAGGTGAAACTAGATGTACCTAGTCTCTCTTTGAAAGATTGCCAGATTAAATTTGCTTTTGCAGGATGCTCAGTCAGAATAGATCCTTGTTCATCTTGAAGTTGAGTGATTAGATTTTTCCTGTATTTTACAGTTGCATGAGCATGAAAAAACTTTATAGAGGCATCACCAAGGGTGACCCATTTAATGTTTCCTCTTTGTTTCCAATAAGCCTTCTGCTGCCTTAACAGAGAGATAAGCTTTGTCTCCAGTAATTTTCTGAAATTCCATTCCACAAGAGTTAAGTCCCTGAACTCCTCCAAAAAATTAATGAAGGTTAGAATGAGCTTGACATTACTGATGATCTCTTTGAGATTAGAAAGGGTCTTCTTCCATTCTTTCAAAACTCTTCTCAAATTCTTGAACTTAGCTGTAATATTCTTTGCTGCATCATCAATCTGCAAAGGTGTGTGCCAACCCAGAAGAACCTGATTCATAAAATCATCATGCTGCAACCAATAATTTTCAAATCTGAAAATGTGACCTTTAGGAATCTGGGTGGAAATATTAATAAGCCAGGTGCAGACTATTCTGACATGCTCATGTTTAATACTGCTATCAGTGCTTTAGGGTTGATTGAGATCCCCTTGAAAGGACAACATTTCACTTGGTCCAATAAACAGCACCCTCCCTTGTTAGAGAGACTTGATTGGTTTTTTACATCCTCTAGCTGGGTCATTTCCTACCCTAACACTACTGCCTCTACAATAACTTCGGAGACCTCTGACCATGTTCCCTGTCTTATTAATATTTCCACCCAGATTCCTAAAGGTCACATTTTCAGATTTGAAAATTATTGGTTGCAGCATGATGATTTTATGAATCAGGTTCTTCTGGGTTGGCACACACCTTTGCAGATTGATGATGCAGCAAAGAATATTACAGCTAAGTTCAAGAATTTGAGAAGAGTTTTGAAAGAATGGAAGAAGACCCTTTCTAATCTCAAAGAGATCATCAGTAATGTCAAGCTCATTCTAACCTTCATTAATTTTTTGGAGGAGTTCAGGGACTTAACTCTTGTGGAATGGAATTTCAGAAAATTACTGGAGACAAAGCTTATCTCTCTGTTAAGGCAGCAGAAGGCTTATTGGAAACAAAGAGGAAACATTAAATGGGTCACCCTTGGTGATGCCTCTATAAAGTTTTTTCATGCTCATGCAACTGTAAAATACAGGAAAAATCTAATCACTCAACTTCAAGATGAACAAGGATCTATTCTGACTGAGCATCCTGCAAAAGCAAATTTAATCTGGCAATCTTTCAAAGAGAGACTAGGTACATCTAGTTTCACCTCAATTGATTTTGATCTAAATGCTCTCTTTCCACAAGCTGTTGCAGATCTTGATGATTTAGTGCAAACTTTTGGCAAAGAAGAAATTGATGTTGTAGTAAAAAGTCTCCCCTCAGATAAATCACCTGGCCCAGATAGTTTCAACACTGATTTTCTGAAAAGGTGCTGGTCAGTTATATGTCAAGATTTCTATAGACTCTTTGAAGCCTTTCACTCAGGAAACATTTGCCTTCAGAGTATTAATGGTTCACTAATCACCCTGATACCAAAGAAGGATGATGCACTGAAGGTGTCAGATTACAGACCTATATCCCTACTCAACACATCAGTGAAGATCATAACTAAACTCTTGGCTAACAGGCTTCAACTCAAGCTGCCTACTCTCCTTCAAAAAATTAATGAAGGTTAGAATGAGCTTGACATTACTGATGATCTCTTTGAGATTAGAAAGGGTCTTCTTCCATTCTTTCAAAACTCTTCTCAAATTCTTGAACTTAGCTGTAATATTCTTTGCTGCATCATCAATCTGCAAAGGTGTGTGCCAACCCAGAAGAACCTGATTCATAAAATCATCATGCTGCAACCAATAATTTTCAAATCTGAAAATGTGACCTTTAGGAATCTGGGTGGAAATATTAATAAGACAGGGAACATGGTCAGAGGTCTCCGAAGTTATTGTAGAGGCAGTAGTGTTAGGGTAGGAAATGACCCAGCTAGAGGATGTAAAAAACCAATCAAGTCTCTCTAACAAGGGAGGGTGCTGTTTATTGGACCAAGTGAAATGTTGTCCTTTCAAGGGGATCTCAATCAACCCTAAAGCACTGATAGCAGTATTAAACATGAGCATGTCAGAATAGTCTGCACCTGGCTTATTAATATTTCCACCCAGATTCCTAAAGGTCACATTTTCAGATTTGAAAATTATTGGTTGCAGCATGATGATTTTATGAATCAGGTTCTTCTGGGTTGGCACACACCTTTGCAGATTGATGATGCAGCAAAGAATATTACAGCTAAGTTCAAGAATTTGAGAAGAGTTTTGAAAGAATGGAAGAAGACCCTTTCTAATCTCAAAGAGATCATCAGTAATGTCAAGCTCATTCTAACCTTCATTAATTTTTTGGAGGAGTTCAGGGACTTAACTCTTGTGGAATGGAATTTCAGAAAATTACTGGAGACAAAGCTTATCTCTCTGTTAAGGCAGCAGAAGGCTTATTGGAAACAAAGAGGAAACATTAAATGGGTCACCCTTGGTGATGCCTCTATAAAGTTTTTTCATGCTCATGCAACTGTAAAATACAGGAAAAATCTAATCACTCAACTTCAAGATGAACAAGGATCTATTCTGACTGAGCATCCTGCAAAAGCAAATTTAATCTGGCAATCTTTCAAAGAGAGACTAGGTACATCTAGTTTCACCTCAATTGATTTTGATCTAAATGCTCTCTTTCCACAAGCTGTTGCAGATCTTGATGATTTAGTGCAAACTTTTGGCAAAGAAGAAATTGATGTTGTAGTAAAAAGTCTCCCCTCAGATAAATCACCTGGCCCAGATAGTTTCAACACTGATTTTCTGAAAAGGTGCTGGTCAGTTATATGTCAAGATTTCTATAGACTCTTTGAAGCCTTTCACTCAGGAAACATTTGCCTTCAGAGTATTAATGGTTCACTAATCACCCTGATACCAAAGAAGGATGATGCACTGAAGGTGTCAGATTACAGACCTATATCCCTACTCAACACATCAGTGAAGATCATAACTAAACTCTTGGCTAACAGGCTTCAACTCAAGCTGCCTACTCTCCTTCAAAAAAATCAGTATGGGTTTATCAGGCATAGAACTATCCAAGACTGCATCTCCTGGGCACTTGAATATCTGCATACATGTCACCAGACAAAAAGAGAATTCATCATTCTCAAACTCGACTTTGAAAAAGCTTTTGATAAAGTAGAACATGAATTTATGGTCAAAATCATGGAGTACAAAGGTTTCCCAGCACATTGTTATGACAATCTCCATGAAGAAAGGAAGCTGTAGTTGATCTCTGAAAC
Source organism: Tripidium arundinaceum (assembly GCA_030439765.1). Lineage (NCBI taxonomy): Eukaryota > Viridiplantae > Streptophyta > Magnoliopsida > Poales > Poaceae > Tripidium > Tripidium arundinaceum. The sequence goes on from JAHUYU010003114.1 coordinate 16,869, forward strand.
TTTCTGTGATAGTACCTGCATCAGAGGTGTTGGGCACTACCAAATGAAGAGCATCCCAACAGGCTAGAGCGAAAGGGCACCGGAAAAGGAGATGGATCAAATCCTCTTCAACAACAAAGGCACAAAGAACACATGTGTGATCGGGTAATTGCATATTTTTCCTTTTGAGTAGAGCTCTTGTATTTAGCCTGCCATGTAAAATTAACCAGAAAAAGAATTTTCTTTTGTTTTGGCAAGAAGATTTCCAAAGCCACAAAAATGATTGGTGGATGTGTCTATGCCCAATCAACTGTTTGTAAGCCTTTTTGGAAGAGAAAAAAGGAGATCCCCAAATATATGTCCAAACATCAGTATCTTGTTGAAGTTGAATTGACTGCACTATGTCATTGAGCTACAAAAACTGTGCATAGGCTTCAGGAGGTAGCAGTAGATGAAACTGAACATGGAGAGGTGTCTCTGTAACTGCAAGGTGAACTGAACTATTTTGGTTTTTGGCAAAGGAAAACAATTCAGGGAAACTTTGACTGTAAACTGTATCACCCCAGAGGTCATGCCAGAGGAAGCAAGATTTACCATCTTTTACTGAAACCATAGCCATTCCTTTGTACTGGTCAATTAATTTTAAAATGTCTCTCTACCAGAAAGAACCTCTAAAAGTAGCTCCAGATAATGGGAGTCTAGCTCTTGAGTAGTATTTTGTCCACACAAGTTGCACCCAAGGTATTTGAACTCTATTGTAGAACTTGTGAAGATGCTTAAGTAAGAGACTTTCATTCTGAATAGTAAGGTTAAGAACACCAAGTCCTCCCTCTGACTTAGGTAGACAGACTAAAGGCCAAGCTGCCTTTGAAGGCTTTTTGCTAAAGATATCAGAACCTCTCCACAAACAGTGTTTCCTATATTTATCAATTTGTTTAATAACAGCTTTAGGGAGCAAGAAACTGCTCATAGCAAAAGTTGGAAGGGCTGTGAGGACTGCATTTGTGAGCTCCAAACGTCCAGCTTCAGTAAGATAAGAGCTGAAGGCAACTAATCTTTTTTCACATTTAGACACCAAAGGCCAAAAATCAGCCACAGCGGGCTTGACCAGACTTAAAGGCAGCCCTAAATAAGTAAAAGGTAGTGACCCTTTTGAGCAGCCAAAAGTTGTTGCTAGCTCGTCAAATCTATCCTCATCTATATTGATAGGTATCATCATAGACTTATCAAAATTTACCTTTAGTCCAGTAGATTCAGCAAACGTGTGTAGAAGAGACTTTAAAAAGTTCAGTTCAGCTACATCACCCTTCATGAATATAAGAGTATCATCAGCATATTGCAAAATGGGGAAATCAGCGTCATGTGAAAGAGGCAAAGGCAGTGAAAGCTGATTGGCTCTTGTAGCGCTGTTCAAGATAGTCTGAAGAAAATCTGCAGCAAGAACAAAAAGAAGAGGAGATAGTGGATCTCCTTGTCTAACTCCTCTTCTGCAATGGAATACTTTACCAGGGACTCCATTCAGAAGAACGGCAGATGTTCCAGATTGAAAAATAAGTCTCATCCATTGTAGCCACTTAGCTGGGAAACCTTTGTACTCCATGATTTTGACCATAAATTCATGTTCTACTTTATCAAAAGCTTTTTCAAAGTCGAGTTTGAGAATGATGAATTCTCTTTTTGTCTGGTGACATGTATGCAGATATTCAAGTGCCCAGGAGATGCAGTCTTGGATAGTTCTATGCCTGATAAACCCATACTGATTTTTTTGAAGGAGAGTAGGCAGCTTGAGTTGAAGCCTGTTAGCCAAGAGTTTAGTTATGATCTTCACTGATGTGTTGAGTAGGGATATAGGTCTGTAATCTGACACCTTCAGTGCATCATCCTTCTTTGGTATCAGGGTGATTAGTGAACCATTAATACTCTGAAGGCAAATGTTTCCTGAGTGAAAGGCTTCAAAGAGTCTATAGAAATCTTGACATATAACTGACCAGCACCTTTTCAGAAAATCAGTGTTGAAACTATCTGGGCCAGGTGATTTATCTGAGGGGAGACTTTTTACTACAACATCAATTTCTTCTTTGCCAAAAGTTTGCACTAAATCATCAAGATCTGCAACAGCTTGTGGAAAGAGAGCATTTAGATCAAAATCAATTGAGGTGAAACTAGATGTACCTAGTCTCTCTTTGAAAGATTGCCAGATTAAATTTGCTTTTGCAGGATGCTCAGTCAGAATAGATCCTTGTTCATCTTGAAGTTGAGTGATTAGATTTTTCCTGTATTTTACAGTTGCATGAGCATGAAAAAACTTTATAGAGGCATCACCAAGGGTGACCCATTTAATGTTTCCTCTTTGTTTCCAATAAGCCTTCTGCTGCCTCTACAATAACTTCGGAGACCTCTGACCATGTTCCCTGTCTTATTAATATTTCCACCCAGATTCCTAAAGGTCACATTTTCAGATTTGAAAATTATTGGTTGCAGCATGATGATTTTATGAATCAGGTTCTTCTGGGTTGGCACACACCTTTGCAGATTGATGATGCAGCAAAGAATATTACAGCTAAGTTCAAGAATTTGAGAAGAGTTTTGAAAGAATGGAAGAAGACCCTTTCTAATCTCAAAGAGATCATCAGTAATGTCAAGCTCATTCTAACCTTCATTA
>JAHUYU010000626.1:0-19531 GCA_030439765.1 Tripidium arundinaceum
AGAGAAAACTATGGAGGTCAATACTATGGCACGTACAAGCAAATGCCACCAAGTAATGACAACTACTTTGGTAAACATGAGCAAGTTCCACCTAGTGATGACATGGATGTTTAAAAGCTACTCCCATAAGAGTGCACGATCCTGAATCGGGACTATGGTTCACGCCACAAGAGTACCTCATCTTCATCAAGCTTCAAACACGTACCTTCGAACATACCAAGGTATTTTAACCAACACTACTCGCCAAAATAGGTATGGACATAGAATTTAATTCTATTTTTAATGCCATTGGTTGGAATGCATTTTGGGATGTTTCTAATGATCTAGGTAGCGAAATCCTCACTTCAGAGTTTTTGAGCACCTTGCAAATTTCTAATGATGGTATTTATTTCTGAATGTTTAATGATGATTACAACCTCACATAGGAAAATTTAAGTATTACTCTAGGTTTTGCTCCTACTTGCAATGTAGATCTTGAAAATGCCACGAATGAATTTAATAAACTTGAATTTTGGCATGATATAACTGAACATAATGAATGTAGCAAACCACGAACCAATCATATTCATAACCCAACTTTACGTTTCATGCATCGTTGGATAGGCATAACTCTCTTTCCTCGCGATGATGTTAGGATTGTTAAAAATGATGATTTGAGAGTAATGTATGCCATCGTTCATAAATTCCATATATCTCCTGTGAAAGCTATGGTTGCTCATTGGTCAAGTGTTTTGGAAAGAAAAGGATCAATTGAATTTACTTCTTTGATTTCCAGAATTTCTTATTCAAAGGGTGTGCTGATAAATCATTCTGTACAATTCATTACCACACCAAGCAGTTTACTTGCAACCCACAAAGTTTTAGGTTGATGATGATTTCATATGAGCTAAGTAATCTATACTTAGAGAAATATTAAGCTATAAACTAGTTACTAGAGGATTATTAACAGAGCAACTATTCATCATCTCAATAAGAAGGATAATTATGCATGAAACATAAATAAACAAAGGAAAATATTTTTGTCATTTTTATCATATTCAGTTTTTTTATAATGCAAGAGAAATAAACTAAAAATAAAACATGCAAAGGAAGAAATACTTACCTTTGTGGGGAGAGGCATCTCCCCAAACTTATCTTTTGCTCATGGCTGTGATGGTTGTGGGGGATCAACATTATGATATGCCCACCATGCAGCCCAATTGTCGGCTAGCTCATTTTGCATATTCATGATAAGTTGGCGATTTTGAGCAATATCACTATGTATGGCTTGTTGTTCCACACGTACTTCACCCATTTGACGGGTGAGTTGGTGCATATCCGCCTCAAGCCGGGATAGTCCTCCTCTTGTGTGGTCGAGCAAGAAGCTCGCGCACGTCTTGTGCGTGAGGGACGTGACGGACATGTCCCGCTTGAGCTCGTGCTGTGCCTAGAACTTGATGTTTCATCATTATCTAAGTGAAGTCCCGAAGCTCAGGATGGACCGCCTTGTTCATATTGAGTGGCGTTCGCCATGCTGCGTGTAAATCATCATCCTGTGCTAGCACCTGCAAATTACCTTGCACCTCTCCTTGGTCCAAATCAGTGGTTAGTTGATTAAGCCTATATAACCAAAGATCCTCATATGGAAGTGGGATGATGGTTGTATGGCCATGATATGTCATTTTCATAGAATTATTAAGGCCTTTCTTTAGCATATGATCTTGCTTAAAATATTCAAAATTAAGTAAACTGCTTGGTGTGGTAATGAATTGTACAGAATGATTTATCAGCACACCCTTTGAATAAGAAATTCTGGAAATCAAAGAAGTAAATTCAATTGATCCTTTTCTTTCCAAAACACTTGACCAATGAGCAACCATAGCTTTCACAGGAGATATATGGAATTTATGAACGATGGCATACATTACTCTCAAATCATCATTTTTAACAATCCTAACATCATCGCGAGGAAAGAGAGTTATGCCTATCCAACGATGCATGAAACGTAAAGTTGGGTTATGAATATGATTGGTTCGTGGTTTGCTACATTCATTATGTTCAGTTATATCATGCCAAAATTCAAGTTTATTAAATTCATTCGTGGCATTTTCAAGATCTACATTGCAAGTAGGAGCAAAACCTAGAGTAATACTTAAATTTTCCTATGTGAGGTTGTAATCATCATTAAACATTCAGAAATAAATACCATCATTAGAAATTTGCAAGGTGCTCAAAAACTCTGAAGTGAGGATTTCGCTACCTAGATCATTAGAAACATCCCAAAATGCATTCCAACCAATGGCATTAAAAATAGAATTAAATTCTATGTCCATACCTATTTTGGCGAGTAGTGTTGGTTAAAATACCTTGGTATGTTCGAAGGTACGTGTTTGAAGCTTGATGAAGATGAGGTACTCTTGTGGCGTGAACCATAGTCCCGATTCAGGATCGTGCACTCTTATGGGAGTAGCTTTTTAAACATCCATGTCATCACTAGGTGGAACTTGCTCATGTTTACCAAAGTAGTTGTCATTACTTGGTGGCATTTGCTTGTACGTGCCATAGTATTGACCTCCATAGTTTTCTTCATCACTTGGCAATATTTCGGTTGATCCCGAGTGGTGGTCTTCTGAGCGTTGCATCTCAATGCCATGAGATGAAGCTCCTTTTGTGAATCATGAGAGTGGCGGGAGTGCCTAGATGAGCTCCTTTTACAACCTTCTTCACCTTCTTTGCTATACCCTTGAGCGGATTTTTCATTTCTGCAATAAGAAAAACACAACACAACTCGAGCAACAAGGGATTAGCGTTAGTATTAATCACTCGAGCTAAATATCCTTGCGGGGCAAAGTTGTAAGCCTTCTTGAAGAGCAAGATAAACTTAGTAAAGCTACTAAAAAAAGGAAAATATTTTTGGGTTTTCTTGATTTGTGGCTAACTAAAAACTAAACCTGAAAGAAAATTTTCACAAGAGCTTAAAAGAGAGTGAGAGCTTTGAGAGACTTGAGCAAGAGAAAATGAGAGTTGAGTGTGGAGAGAAGAGGCAGTCTTCTTGCCATTTTATGGACAAGAGGGCTGGTGGAAAATGACCACCAAGGGGGGTCGGTCGACCTCCCCATCTCCCCTCTTCCAAAATTTCACTTAAATCTAGATTCCCAACAAAAAAAGGCAAAGTTGAAAATGTCATATCCCTAAGTGGGATGGTCGGCCGACCACCCCTCTATCACATTCTCCTTTCACTTTTTCATTGTTGAAAACATGTTTGGTCTCCCATGCAAGAAAAGTGGAACATGTGTGTAAGAAACATGTTTTGTTCCCTATTTATGGAAAGTGAAACATGCATGCAAGACAACATCTTACACACTTTACTTTTTGTCATGTTCTTACTTTAAGTTTGCATGTCTCCTAAAGATTAAACACATGCAAAGATTAATTTATCATGAAAAACATTTTCTCAAGTATTTATTTAAATGAGAGAATTGGTTGTTAGAAATTTAAATATAAAAAATTCAAAAATGAGAATGCAAAATGTAAATGCATATATACACATATATATTTTTATATATTTGTTATTCTTATTTTTATTTTATTTTCTAATATATATTATTTATAAATATAAGATAACTTACCGATTACCTTCCAGCGAGGGCTCATGATTTTTAAATCCCCAGAGTAGGATTTTTTTTCATCAAGTTTAATGATTGAGGGCATTGCCCTTCCTTCTTTATCATGGAGCATTGTTCAGACTTTGGCTTGAAAGCGAACCGCTCTTCTTTTTCATTGATAAGAAATTGAATTTCTCCAGCTCCGACATCAATTTGTGCATTTGCGGTGCTTAGGAAGGGTCTTCTAAGAATAAGAGGTGTCTTCGTGTCTACCTGCATGTCAAGGACCACAAAATCGACTGGGATAAGGAAATTTCTTATTCTTACTGGAATATTTTCGGTGATACCCGGAGGATAATGAACTGATTGATCGGCCAATTATAAGCACATTGGTGTAGGTGAAAGTTTTGTGTAGTTGAGCTTGTCGAAAACAACTTTGGGCATAACGCTGACACTTGCTCCTAGATCACATAATGCTTGATCAAATTGTTGATTTTTAATTGAGCATTCAATCATAGGACATCCTGGATCCTTCTTCTTTATAAGTGATGTGTTCAGAATTGCCGCACTACATTCTTTCGTTAGCTTGATTACTTCAGTGGTGGGCCGCGGTCTTTTGTTATTCAGAATATCCTTAAGATACCTTGCATAGGTTGGTACCTGTATGGCATCTAGCAGAGGAATATTGATATATAACTTTTGAATTACCTACAAGAACTTACCAAACTGCTCGTCCACAGTAGGTTTTCTATATCTTCGAGGAAACGGTAAGAAACTGGTATCATGAAAATCATGTTGTATTTCTTTTTCTTGTGGCTCAACTTCTTCAACGGTGTCATCTTCCTTTTCTTCCTGTACTGCCGATGCTTTACCTGTCTTAGTTAGATATGGAGGATCACGAGTAGATTTACCTCCTCTTGTGGTTATGGTGTTGACTTTTCAATGTTAGTGGCAGAAAGCATAGTAGCAGATAACTGAGCTAATTGTGATTCTAACATTTTATTATAGCTGAGTTGGTCTTTTATTGCAGAAGAAAAACTATCCATTTTATTATTTATATTTTCTAATATCTTATCATTAGAAACAAGCTTTTTAGAAATATCTTCATTAATTTTAGCTTGTTTTAAAACTAGATCTTTTAAGGATGATTGGTTAGGATTATTACCTTGATACTTACCTTGTTGTTGATTCCATCCCTGTGATTGATGATTGTTGTTGATGTAGATCATGTCTTGTTGAATTCTAGGGCAAGTGTACCTTGAATGGCCAATATTTCCACAGACTTCGCAGAAGTTTTGTGAATCATAAACTTGTTGAATAGCCTGGCGATCTTTCTTGAAATTGACTCTCTCTTCAAGCCTCTTCATGAGTAGATCCATCTTGACTGATAGAACTTCCTCCTTGACTGTATATTTATTCTTACTTTTCTTTTGAGTTTGAAGACGTTCTTCAGACCAGCCTTGATTTGAGGATACCTTCTCCATAAGAGTTATTGCATTATGAATAGTGAGTGACATAAATGCTCCTCCAGCAGCAGCATCAAGTTTCTCTTGCGCTATATTGGTCAATCCATGATAAAAATTCTGCACAAGTAACCAATTTTCTATCCCATGATAAGGGTATTCTGAAATATAATCCTTAAAACGTTCCCATGCCTCAGGGGTTGTTTCATCATTCTGTTGCTGAAAACTAGAGATTTTTCCTCGTAGAGCATTAGTCTTACCCAATGGGAAAAACTTAGCTAGGAATGCATTGGAGAACTTTTCCCATGTATTGACGTTATCCTTGTTGTTGTAGAACCATTGCTTTGCTTTTCCCAACAGAGAGAATGGAAAGAGACGAAGGAGTATGGTATCTTGATCAATGTCTTTGATGATGAGTGTACTACCAATTTCCAGAAAATGTTGGAGATGAGCACTTGCATCTTCATGTGTCGTTCCACTGAATGGACTAGCTTGCACCATGTTGATAAGAGATGACTTAAGTTCGAATGTAGCATCTTCTCTGATTTTAAGTGTTGGTCTAGTGCAAACATTATCAGCATTTGGAGCAGAGAATTCATGGAGAGTCTTTTCAGCCATAGCTTCAAAAATTTGTGTTGAGTTGTCTATTGATTTGATAATGATCTTCAATGAGAACTTGTTGGTGAAGCAAAATCAATGTTGCAATACCCTATATAAGATAGAAAACAAATAAAAGACAAGGGTAAGCCTACTAGAGCAGTGGTGCATAGTTATGATTTATCCATAAATAATATTTGTCAATTCTTCTATTGCCTTTTTCCTCCCCGGCAACGGCTCCAGAAATGCTTGTTGGTATTTGTTAGTGTGAATTAGAAATTAAGAATTCTGCAAGCACACATATATACCATTGTAGCATTTCACCGGGAGTATTCCAGGTATCGTTATTTATATTTTACCACTGGAAGGAATGATGGCAAATAAAAGATTGATAAATATTTATTTATGACGAAATCACTAACTAAACACATACTCTAAACAAGAGTAAGTTTAAGATGTTTATAAATTATTAAGTACATGACAATCCAGAGAGAGATTGATACTCATAAATGTAGCATAGCAAAACTAAGTAATAATAAAAAAAAGATTCCTAAGTTATTTCTAATTAACAAATACCAACAAGCATTTCTGGAGCCGTTGCCGGGGAGGAAAAAGGCAATAGAAGAATTGACAAATATTATTTATGGATAAATCATAACTATGCACCACTGCTCTAGTAGGCTTACCCTTGTCTTTTATTTGTTTTCTATCTTATATAGGGTATTGCAACATTGATTTTGCTTCACCAACAAGTTCTCATTGAAGATCATTATCAAATCAATAGACAACTCAACACAAATTTTTGAAGCTATGGCTGAAAAGACTCTCCATGAATTCTCTGCTCCAAATGCTGATAATGTTTGCACTAGACCAACACTTAAAATCAGAGAAGATGCTACATTCGAACTTAAGTCATCTCTTATCAACATGGTGCAAGCTAGTCCATTCAGTGGAACGACACATGAAGATGCAAGTGCTCATCTCCAACATTTTCTGGAAATTGGTAGTACACTCATCATCAAAGACATTGATCAAGATACCATACTCCTTCGTCTCTTTCCATTCTCTCTGTTGGGAAAAGCAAAGCAATGGTTCTACAACAACAAGGATAACGTCAATACATGGGAAAAGTTCTCCAATGCATTCCTAGCTAAGTTTTTCCCATTGGGTAAGACTAATGCTCTACGAGGAAAAATCTCTAGTTTTCAGCAACAGAATGATGAAACAACCCCTGAGGCATGGGAACGTTTTAAGGATTATATTTCAGAATACCCTTATCATGGGATAGAAAATTGGTTACTTGTGCAGAATTTTTATCATGGATTGACCAATATAGCGCAAGAGAAACTTGATGCTGCTGCTGGAGGAGCATTTATGTCACTCACTATTCATAATGCAATAACTCTTATGGAGAAGGTATCCTCAAATCAAGGCTGGTCTGAAGAACGTCTTCAAACTCAAAGAAAAGTAAGAATAAATATACAGTCAAGGAGGAAGTTCTATCAGTCAAGATGGATCTACTCATGAAGAGGCTTGAAGAGAGAGTCAATTTCAAGAAAGATCGCCAGGCTATTCAACAAGTTTATGATTCACAAAACTTCTGCGAAGTCTGTGGAAATATTGGCCATTCAAGGTACACTTGCCCTAGAATTCAACAAGACATGATCTACATCAACAACAATCATCAATCACAGGGATGGAATCAACAACAAGGTAAGTATCAAGGTAATAATCCTAACCAATCATCCTTAAAAGATCTAGTTTTAAAACAAGCTAAAATTAATGAAGATATTTCTAAAAAGCTTGTTTCTAATGATAAGATATTAGAAAATATAAATAATAAAATGGATAGTTTTTCTTCTGCAATAAAAGACCAACTCAGCTATAATAAAATGTTAGAATCACAATTAGCTCAGTTATCTGCTACTATGCTTTCTGCCACTAACATTGAAAAGTCAACACCATAACCACAAGAGGAGGTAAATCTACTCGTGATCCTCCATATCTAACTAAGACAGGTAAAGCATCGGCAGTACAGGAAGAAAAGGAAGATGACACCGTTGAAGAAGTTGAGCCACAAGAAAAAGAAATACAACATGATTTTCATGATACCAGTTTCTTACCGTTTCCTCGAAGATATAGAAAACCTACTGTGGACGAGCAGTTTGGTAAGTTCTTGTAGGTAATTCAAAAGTTATATATCAATATTCCTCTGCTAGATGCCATACAGGTACCAACCTATGCAAGGTATCTTAAGGATATTCTGAATAACAAAAGACCGCGGCCCACCCACTGAAGTAATCAAGCTAACGAAAGAATGTAGTGCGGCAATTCTGAACACATCACTTATAAAGAAGAAGGATCCAGGATGTCCTATGATTGAATGCTCAATTAAAAATCAACAATTTGATCAAGCATTATGTGATCTAGGAGCAAGTGTCAGCGTTATGCCCAAAGTTGTTTTCGACAAGCTCAACTACACAAAACTTTCACCTACACCAATGTGCTTATAATTGGCCGATCAATCAGTTCATTATCCTCCGGGTATCACCGAAAATATTCCAGTAAGAATAAGAAATTTCCTTATCCCAGTCGATTTTGTGGTCCTTGACATGCAGGTAGACACGAAGACACCTCTTATTCTTAGAAGACCCTTCCTAAGCACTGCAAATGCACAAATTGATGTCGGAGCTGGAGAAATTCAATTTCTTATCAATGAAAAAGAAGAGCGGTTCGCTTTCAAGCCAAAGTCTGAACAATGCTCCATGATAAAGAAGGAAGGGCAATGCCCTCAATCATTAAACTTGATGAAAAAAAATCCTACTCTGGGGATTTAAAAATCATGAGCCCTCGCTGGAAGGTAATCGGTAAGTTATCTTATATTTATAAATAATATATATTAGAAAATAAAATAAAAATAAGAATAACAAATATATAAAAATATATATGTGTATATATGCATTTACATTTTGCATTCTCATTTTTGAATTTTTTATATTTAAATTTCTAACAACCAATTCTCTCATTTAAATAAATACTTGAGAAAATGTTTTTCATGATAAATTAATCTTTGCATGTGTTTAATCTTTAGGAGACATGCAAACTTAAAGTAAGAACATGACAAAAAGTAAAGTGTGTAAGATGTTGTCTTGCATGCATGTTTCACTTTCCATAAATAGGGAACAAAACATGTTTCTTACACACATGTTCCACTTTTCTTGCATGGGAGACCAAACATGTTTTCAACAATGAAAAAGTGAAAGGAGAATGTGATAGAGGGGTGGTCGGCCGACCATCCCACTTAGGGATATGACATTTTCAACTTTGCCTTTTTTTGTTGGGAATCTAGATTTAAGTGAAATTTTGGAAGAGGGGAGATGGGGAGGTCGACCGACCCCCCTTGGTGGTCATTTTCCACCAGCCCTCTTGTCCATAAAATGGCAAGAAGACTGCCTCTTCTCTCCACACTCAACTCTCATTTTCTCTTGCTCAAGTCTCTCAAAGCTCTCACTCTCTTTTAAGCTCTTGTGAAAATTTTCTTTCAGGTTTAGTTTTTAGTTAGCCACAAATCAAGAAAACCCAAAAATATTTTCCTTTTTTTAGTAGCTTTACTAAGTTTATCTTGCTCTTCAAGAAGGCTTACAACTTTGCCCCGCAAGGATATTTAGCTCGAGTGATTAATACTAACGCTAATCCCTTGTTGCTCGAGTTGTGTTGTGTTTTTCTTATTGCAGAAATGAAAAATCCGCTCAAGGGTATAGCAAAGAAGGTGAAGAAGGTTGTAAAAGGAGCTCATCTAGGCACTCCCGCCACTCTCATGATTCACAAAAGGAGCTTCATCTCATGGCATTGAGATGCAACGCTCAGAAGACCACCACTCGGGATCAACCGAAATATTGCCAAGTGATGAAGAAAACTATGGAGGTCAATACTATGGCACGTACAAGCAAATGCCACCAAGTAATGACAACTACTTTGGTAAACATGAGCAAGTTCCACCTAGTGATGACATGGATGTTTAAAAAGCTACTCCCATAAGAGTGCACGATCCTGAATCGGGACTATGGTTCACGCCACAAGAGTACCTCATCTTCATCAAGCTTCAAACACGTACCTTCGAACATACCAAGGTATTTTAACCAACACTACTCGCCAAAATAGGTATGGACATAGAATTTAATTCTATTTTTAATGCCATTGGTTGGAATGCATTTTGGGATGTTTCTAATGATCTAGGTAGCGAAATCCTCACTTCAGAGTTTTTGAGCACCTTGCAAATTTCTAATGATGGTATTTATTTCTGAATGTTTAATGATGATTACAACCTCACATAGGAAAATTTAAGTATTACTCTAGGTTTTGCTCCTACTTGCAATGTAGATCTTGAAAATGCCACGAATGAATTTAATAAACTTGAATTTTGGCATGATATAACTGAACATAATGAATGTAGCAAACCACGAACCAATCATATTCATAACCCAACTTTACGTTTCATGCATCGTTGGATAGGCATAACTCTCTTTCCTCGCGATGATGTTAGGATTGTTAAAAATGATGATTTGAGAGTAATGTATGCCATCGTTCATAAATTCCATATATCTCCTGTGAAAGCTATGGTTGCTCATTGGTCAAGTGTTTTGGAAAGAAAAGGATCAATTGAATTTACTTCTTTGATTTCCAGAATTTCTTATTCAAAGGGTGTGCTGATAAATCATTCTGTACAATTCATTACCACACCAAGCAGTTTACTTAATTTTGAATATTTTAAGCAAGATCATATGCTAAAGAAAGGCCTTAATAATTCTATGAAAATGACATATCATGGCCATACAACCATCATCCCACTTCCATATGAGGATCTTTGGTTATATAGGCTTAATCAACTAACCACTGATTTGGACCAAGGAGAGGTGCAAGGTAATTTGCAGGTGCTAGCACAGGATGATGATTTACACGCAGCATGGCGAACGCCACTCAATATGAACAAGGCGGTCCATCCTGAGCTTCGGGACTTCACTTAGATAATGATGAAACATCAAGTTCTAGGCACAGCACGAGCTCAAGCGGGACATGTCCGTCACGTCCCTCACGCACAAGACGTGCGCGAGCTTCTTGCTCGACCACACAAGAGGAGGACTATCCGGCTTGAGGCGGATATGCACCAACTCACCCGTCAAATGGGTGAAGTACGTGTGGAACAACAAGCCATACATAGTGATATTGCTCAAAATCGCCAACTTATCATGAATATGCAAAATGAGCTAGCCGACAATTGGGCTGCATGGTGGGCATATCATAATGTTGATCCCCCACAACCATCACAGCCATGAGCAAAAGATAAGTTTGGGGAGATGCCTCTCCCCACAAAGGTAAGTATTTCTTCCTTTGCATGTTTTATTTTTAGTTTATTTCTCTTGCATTATAAAAAAACTGAATATGATAAAAATGACAAAAATATTTTCCTTTGTTTATTTATGTTTCATGCATAATTATCCTTCTTATTGAGATGATGAATAGTTGCTCTGTTAATAATCCTCTAGTAACTAGTTTATAGCTTAATATTTCTCTAAGTATAGATTACTTAGCTCATATGAAATCATCATCAACCTAAAACTTTGTGGGTTGCAAGTACTGTAACTAAGTCTAAGTTGTTGTGAGATATGATATAGTGAGACAAGAGTTGCTATAATATTATTCCAAACAAGAATGACTATCGGAGTTTTATTTCTTCAAATGATGAAAAACCTTATTGTTCCTCAGTGATCTTATTTCTAGTATATTATGAAATTACTTTGATACTAGTACGGAGTATGTAAAAACAAGTACTCCCTCCATCCCAAAATAATTGCAGTTCTAGACTTTGGTGAAGAGATCAATGCTAGTGAGAAATTACATATATATACCCCTATAAAGGTGTAATCATTGCACTTTGAAAAGAGAGAAGTAGAAAAAGACAACTAGAGTGTCATACCCGGTTTTACGAATAAAACCAGGCTCGCCATATGTGTGCCCAAGAAGTCCACACATACAACAACAGAAACAAAGGGTATCAGAAACAATGTTTATATAGCGAAAACATATGTATATTAACACTTACATCTATCGGAGTATAGCGGAACGATTACTAATCTTCTCTTCTGCTCCAAATCACTCCTTTGAGTTCATCATCCATCAAACTATCTCTCAAAATTTCTCGGAAATTTTTCTTGCTTTTTCTAGAACTTCTTCGCACTTTTCTGCGAGCCTAATCTAATTTTTAGATGCTCCAAAATATATTTTCATGAGCTCCAAATATTTTATTTGAGTTCTTCATGTTCCAAAATGTTTCTGGAAATTTTCTCCGAATTTTTGGAGCTTTCGGATTATTTTTCAAGGCTTAAATATCCATTCTAAACTTTTCTAGAATTATTTTAATCCTAAAATTAATTAATTCCGAAAATAATAGAATAATATCTCGTTTTTCCATCAACCTAAAACCCTACCAATATATATATATATATATATATATATATATATATATATATATATATATGCCAGCGATCTCCTCGACGCTCTCGTTCCAAAAGTACAGCCCGTTTTCGTAACCGTCGCTCCTATCTTCGTAGATCTAAAGCTGAAGTTTTAAAACCCTAACTTTTTCGTCCACCTCGGACGTCTCCGGCGAAAACCGACACCACCACGAGGTTCGTCTCGTCGTTCTCTATGCCATGGTGTTTTCCTTTTTGTGAATCCATACCCGATTCATCTAATCCCTCCTTTTCCTCTCTTTTGCCGACGAGTTCTTCGGTGAACTCCATGGGTGCTCTTCGTTCCTCATCGTTCCCGGTTAAGGCGAGCTTGGCTGTGGCACCTCACGTCCCAGACGCCCTGCACCGCCCCAGCCGCCACTTCCCTAGGTGGGTCTGGCCTCGCCTTCGCTGGCCACTGCACCGGCCAGACGCCCCTGCACGACTGAGCACCGGCCGCCGCTGCCATCCGCCCGGCCTGGCTCGGATAGTTGCCGTGACCCCACCCGGGCGCACGTGGCAGGCTGCCACAGCGGCAGATGTCGGCCATGTCCCCCTACGGCCGAGCCCCAGCCAGAGTCCATCCCCTGCGCGCGAGCTCTTGTGCAGCACCTCCATGGCCACGTACGTTCCTGACGGGAAGACCAAGAAGGAAGTTGATGTTAATTACAGTTTTGCCACTAGTTCGTAATCTCCGTTGTTTGATCATCCTAATTCCGATTCGGTTCATTCAAATTGCATTAGTTTCGTGTCGACGTGCTCTATGCGGTAGTGCTAATGTTTTCCTTGTCACATGTTCATGTGTTTATAATTAAATGTTAATTGACTAATACATATATGTAACTAGTTTATAATTAAAAACAAAATAGGTTTCATACTTCAATTGCTTTATACATAATAGTTAACCCAGTTAATTAATGACATAAATGTGTTTCTAAACTATAACTTGACTAGTCCAAACACGTTTCACATGTTGAAGTTGATTAGATGCTCTCACATGTCAATTTCTTTTACAAGCTAAAGTTTGAATGACTTAAATAAGTATGAGACATATTTAGAAATAAAACATGTTTAGTTTAACTCGACTTTTTAAAATTTTTAATTTGACTAATCTGAATTAGTAGTTTTCATATGGTTTTGTTTAACTAAAATAAATCAAGCATGTAGGCTTCTCTTTTATATATTATAAAACTCTCGGTAGTCATTACATTTCAACCGTAGCTCTGTTCTTGGCATTTCTTCTGATGTTATGACCGTGCCGACTAAAGCTATGTGTTAGAACGACGTTTAACATGTCTTGTACCTCTGAGTTTTATAAGTTAAATATTAATTTGTTTAATGCCTATGCAACTGGGTTTGTAATTAAAAGCAACTCAGGTTTATACATCGGTCTCTCATAAATCAAGATTAATATGATTAATGTCAACATTAATACAGTTTTAATTATAACATGCTTAGTTCAACATCAAACATAAGCTTTCGATAATCTTTTGTCACAGGTCCTTTGTCTTTCAAGTTAAATGTTTAAATGCCTTAAATGATATACAATCATTTATAACTAAAATATGACTAAGGTTTAACCTCATCTTTTCTAATTAAAACATAATTTGACTTAATTCAACTTTAGGATGTTCTCTGAAATGTCGACCACCTTGTTTTATTAAATTAGAATGCATCTGTAGTCTTTTGTTCCTTAATAATGTAAACCGCGATAGTCGTGTCCTTGTCAACAGTAGCTTCGTTTTAGTCGTTTCGTGCGCTCTCACGACCGTAGCAACGAGCCCTCTCTTTTAGTACCTTGTTTTAAAGCTTTTGCTATGGTTGGTGTACTGTTCTTAATTTATTTTGTTTGCTTGCTTGTATGTTTCTATGTGAGTGTTGTTTGCTACGTGTAGAAGAGAATCGTACGTAAGTGTTGAAGACCAAAAGCTAGTGCCAAAAGCTGTAGCATGGAAGACGAAGTTTGAAGAATCGCTAAGCAAGTTGCTTTGGGTGGAAAGCAAGTGTAAGGCAAGTATAGCATGGGATCTTCCTTGATGTCCTATTCACCTTGATAACTCTTAATCATATGCATGTGTCTACCTTGATACCTGTAGAAATTTTCCTAGAATTTGATATCATAGGTCCTTGTTACCTTGGGAATAATTTGCATATGGGTAGCTTATGCTAGTGCTCAATTAATTATGATCATGGACTGTAACTTGATTAATGGGATATGCAACGAAAAATAAAAGATGTTTTTTAGCAACGTGAATTAAGGGTGAGAGCATTTGGCTTTATACATGATGCTCTTGTCCTCTCTAAGGACTTATCTGTAAGTGATCACCGGGGACTTACAGTACAACTATGAGTGCTATATGGCTCTGGCTTTAGTCAAGAATGAGGACCTTTTCTAGCTTATTAGTGGTTACCGAAAGGCGCAAAAGGGGCTTGACATGTGTGGCCTCTGTTCCTATGTGTACCCCTACGCGCATGTGCCATATCGAAAGGGGGGCTCTATATCTACTTGCCATCGAAACCTATAGCGGCCACTAACTTGTTAGAAGAAACTTTGAAAGACTTCATAGTGAACCCTGCCGACCTTCCTTGGAAGTGGGTCAAGAGGCTAGCTACCTCGGGCGAAAGGGCAAATCATGGCTCATGGTGAAAGGGTACAACCTCTGCAAAGTGTAAAACTGCTATAGCAGCCGTGCTCATGGTCACGAGCGGCCTAGACTCCTGAATAACTTATTTTTGTTATACATTATTCCTGTTTACATGATCATGAGTTTATTGTGGGCTTATGCTAAACTTGTTGCTACTCAATTGCTAAAATTGTGACTTACTAAAAGCTAATCGTAGTAAACCAGTGTCAAACCTCTTGAGCTTTATGAACGCCATGTTATATTTGCTGAGTACGACATGTGCTCACCCTTGCTATTTCCCCCACCCCAGTCTCTAGTCAAAGTTGCTCAGAAGATTGATGAAGATATGGAGGAGTTCCTAGAAGACTGACAGAAGTGCTAGGCGTATGTTACGACCAGTGAGCCGTCCCTGTGAAGAATGGAGCCCGAAGAGAAGATTAGTAATCGTTCCGCTATACTCCGATAGATGTAAGTGTTAATATACATATGTTTTCGCTATATAAACATTGTTTCTGATACCCTTTGTTTCTGTTGTTGTATGTGTGGACTTCTTGGGCACACATATGGCGAGCCTGGTTTTATTCGTAAAACCGGGTATGACACTCTAGTTGTCTTTTTCTACTTCTCTCTTTTCAAAGTGCAATGATTACACCTTTATAGGGGTATATATATGTAATTTCTCACTAGCATTGATCTCTTCACCAAAGTCTAGAACTGCAATTATTTTGGGATGGAGGGAGTACTTGTTTTTACATACTCCGTACTAGTATCAAAGTAATTTCATAATATACTAGAAATAAGATCACTGAGGAACAATAAGGTTTTTCATCATTTGAAGAAATAAAACTCCGATAGTCATTCTTGTTTGGAATAATATTATAGCAACTCTTGTCTCACTATATCATATCTCACAACAACTTAGACTTAGTTACAGTACTTGCAACCCACAAAGTTTTAGGTTGATGATGATTTCATATGAGCTAAGTAATCTATACTTAGAGAAATATTAAGCTATAAACTAGTTACTAGAGGATTATTAACAGAGCAACTATTCATCATCTCAATAAGAAGGATAATTATGCATGAAACATAAATAAACAAAGGAAAATATTTTTGTCATTTTTATCATATTCAGTTTTTTTATAATGCAAGAGAAATAAACTAAAAATAAAACATGCAAAGGAAGAAATACTTACCTTTGTGGGGAGAGGCATCTCCCCAAACTTATCTTTTGCTCATGGCTGTGATGGTTGTGGGGGATCAACATTATGATATGCCCACCATGCAGCCCAATTGTCGGCTAGCTCATTTTGCATATTCATGATAAGTTGGCGATTTTGAGCAATATCACTATGTATGGCTTGTTGTTCCACACGTACTTCACCCATTTGACGGGTGAGTTGGTGCATATCCGCCTCAAGCCGGGATAGTCCTCCTCTTGTGTGGTCGAGCAAGAAGCTCGCGCACGTCTTGTGCGTGAGGGACGTGACGGACATGTCCCGCTTGAGCTCGTGCTGTGCCTAGAACTTGATGTTTCATCATTATCTAAGTGAAGTCCCGAAGCTCAGGATGGACCGCCTTGTTCATATTGAGTGGCGTTCGCCATGCTGCGTGTAAATCATCATCCTGTGCTAGCACCTGCAAATTACCTTGCACCTCTCCTTGGTCCAAATCAGTGGTTAGTTGATTAAGCCTATATAACCAAAGATCCTCATATGGAAGTGGGATGATGGTTGTATGGCCATGATATGTCATTTTCATAGAATTATTAAGGCCTTTCTTTAGCATATGATCTTGCTTAAAATATTCAAAATTAAGTAAACTGCTTGGTGTGGTAATGAATTGTACAGAATGATTTATCAGCACACCCTTTGAATAAGAAATTCTGGAAATCAAAGAAGTAAATTCAATTGATCCTTTTCTTTCCAAAACACTTGACCAATGAGCAACCATAGCTTTCACAGGAGATATATGGAATTTATGAACGATGGCATACATTACTCTCAAATCATCATTTTTAACAATCCTAACATCATCGCGAGGAAAGAGAGTTATGCCTATCCAACGATGCATGAAACGTAAAGTTGGGTTATGAATATGATTGGTTCGTGGTTTGCTACATTCATTATGTTCAGTTATATCATGCCAAAATTCAAGTTTATTAAATTCATTCGTGGCATTTTCAAGATCTACATTGCAAGTAGGAGCAAAACCTAGAGTAATACTTAAATTTTCCTATGTGAGGTTGTAATCATCATTAAACATTCAGAAATAAATACCATCATTAGAAATTTGCAAGGTGCTCAAAAACTCTGAAGTGAGGATTTCGCTACCTAGATCATTAGAAACATCCCAAAATGCATTCCAACCAATGGCATTAAAAATAGAATTAAATTCTATGTCCATACCTATTTTGGCGAGTAGTGTTGGTTAAAATACCTTGGTATGTTCGAAGGTACGTGTTTGAAGCTTGATGAAGATGAGGTACTCTTGTGGCGTGAACCATAGTCCCGATTCAGGATCGTGCACTCTTATGGGAGTAGCTTTTTAAACATCCATGTCATCACTAGGTGGAACTTGCTCATGTTTACCAAAGTAGTTGTCATTACTTGGTGGCATTTGCTTGTACGTGCCATAGTATTGACCTCCATAGTTTTCTTCATCACTTGGCAATATTTCGGTTGATCCCGAGTGGTGGTCTTCTGAGCGTTGCATCTCAATGCCATGAGATGAAGCTCCTTTTGTGAATCATGAGAGTGGCGGGAGTGCCTAGATGAGCTCCTTTTACAACCTTCTTCACCTTCTTTGCTATACCCTTGAGCGGATTTTTCATTTCTGCAATAAGAAAAACACAACACAACTCGAGCAACAAGGGATTAGCGTTAGTATTAATCACTCGAGCTAAATATCCTTGCGGGGCAAAGTTGTAAGCCTTCTTGAAGAGCAAGATAAACTTAGTAAAGCTACTAAAAAAAGGAAAATATTTTTGGGTTTTCTTGATTTGTGGCTAACTAAAAACTAAACCTGAAAGAAAATTTTCACAAGAGCTTAAAAGAGAGTGAGAGCTTTGAGAGACTTGAGCAAGAGAAAATGAGAGTTGAGTGTGGAGAGAAGAGGCAGTCTTCTTGCCATTTTATGGACAAGAGGGCTGGTGGAAAATGACCACCAAGGGGGGTCGGTCGACCTCCCCATCTCCCCTCTTCCAAAATTTCACTTAAATCTAGATTCCCAACAAAAAAAGGCAAAGTTGAAAATGTCATATCCCTAAGTGGGATGGTCGGCCGACCACCCCTCTATCACATTCTCCTTTCACTTTTTCATTGTTGAAAACATGTTTGGTCTCCCATGCAAGAAAAGTGGAACATGTGTGTAAGAAACATGTTTTGTTCCCTATTTATGGAAAGTGAAACATGCATGCAAGACAACATCTTACACACTTTACTTTTTGTCATGTTCTTACTTTAAGTTTGCATGTCTCCTAAAGATTAAACACATGCAAAGATTAATTTATCATGAAAAACATTTTCTCAAGTATTTATTTAAATGAGAGAATTGGTTGTTAGAAATTTAAATATAAAAAATTCAAAAATGAGAATGCAAAATGTAAATGCATATATACACATATATATTTTTATATATTTGTTATTCTTATTTTTATTTTATTTTCTAATATATATTATTTATAAATATAAGATAACTTACCGATTACCTTCCAGCGAGGCTTGAAGAGAGAGTCAATTTCAAGAAAGATCGCCAGGCTATTCAACAAGTTTATGATTCACAAAACTTCTGCGAAGTCTGTGGAAATATTGGCCATTCAAGGTACACTTGCCCTAGAATTCAACAAGACATGATCTACATCAACAACAATCATCAATCACAGGGATGGAATCAACAACAAGGTAAGTATCAAGGTAATAATCCTAACCAATCATCCTTAAAAGATCTAGTTTTAAAACAAGCTAAAATTAATGAAGATATTTCTAAAAAGCTTGTTTCTAATGATAAGATATTAGAAAATATAAATAATAAAATGGATAGTTTTTCTTCTGCAATAAAAGACCAACTCAGCTATAATAAAATGTTAGAATCACAATTAGCTCAGTTATCTGCTACTATGCTTTCTGCCACTAACATTGAAAAGTCAACACCATAACCACAAGAGGAGGTAAATCTACTCGTGATCCTCCATATCTAACTAAGACAGGTAAAGCATCGGCAGTACAGGAAGAAAAGGAAGATGACACCGTTGAAGAAGTTGAGCCACAAGAAAAAGAAATACAACATGATTTTCATGATACCAGTTTCTTACCGTTTCCTCGAAGATATAGAAAACCTACTGTGGACGAGCAGTTTGGTAAGTTCTTGTAGGTAATTCAAAAGTTATATATCAATATTCCTCTGCTAGATGCCATACAGGTACCAACCTATGCAAGGTATCTTAAGGATATTCTGAATAACAAAAGACCGCGGCCCACCACTGAAGTAATCAAGCTAACGAAAGAATGTAGTGCGGCAATTCTGAACACATCACTTATAAAGAAGAAGGATCCAGGATGTCCTATGATTGAATGCTCAATTAAAAATCAACAATTTGATCAAGCATTATGTGATCTAGGAGCAAGTGTCAGCGTTATGCCCAAAGTTGTTTTCGACAAGCTCAACTACACAAAACTTTCACCTACACCAATGTGCTTATAATTGGCCGATCAATCAGTTCATTATCCTCCGGGTATCACCGAAAATATTCCAGA
>JAHUYU010000374.1:0-21533 GCA_030439765.1 Tripidium arundinaceum
CCATGAAATCTACTAGTGCTTGAGATTTTATCACTGTTCTCGCGACATAGTTTATGCTGAACTGGGATAACTCTGTTGCTCATTTCCCAATTCTTTCGGAGGCTTCTTTGTTGCTGAATATGTCGCCTAGTGGCTGGGCCGAAGGTACCGTGATTTCATGTGCCTAGAAGTAGTGTTTTAGTTTTCTTGAGGATATCAGAACGGCGTAGGCTATCTTTTCAATCTCTGTGTAGTTCAACTTTGCTCTGGACAGCGCTTCGGATATGTAGTAAATAGGTTGCTGGATGGTTTTTGAGTCATCTTGCTTTTCTTGGACTAGTACTCCGCTTACTGCATGGTCCGAAGCTGCGACATACAGTAGCAGTGGTGCGTCTAGAGTCGGCACTTTGACCATGAGATTACTGGCCATGTAACTTTTGAGCTGCTGGAAAGCCTTCAATTGCTCTGGTCCCCATTCTAAGTTGTATGTGCTTCTTAGTGCTTTGAAGAATGGCAAATTGCACTCCGTAGATTTTGCGATGAATCTATTTAGTGCTGCTATTCTGCCTGTTAGCTTCTGGACGTCTTTCTTAGTTGAAGGTTCTACCATTGAAAGTATTGCCTTCACCTTTTCTGGGTTTGCATGTATGCCTTTGGGTCCTATTATGCATCTGAGCATCTTTCCTCTGCTTACTCTGAAGACACATTTTTCTGGGTTGAGTTTAAGCCCGGCGGCCCTGAGGTTGCCGAAGGTCTTGGTGAGGTCTGCTATGTGGTCCTCTTCCTTTTTGCTCGTGACCACGATGTCATCGACGCATGCTATGATGTTTTTCTGCAATTGGGACCCGAGAACTGCCTTGGTCATTCTTGCGAAGGTTGAGCCAACATTCTTGAGGCCTTCGGGCATCCTGACAAAACAATATGTGCCGAAAGGAGTTGTGAAACTTATCTTCTCTTCATCTTCTTTGTTCAGCCATATCTGGTGATATCCCAAGAAACAATCCAACAGAGAGAAGCGTTTGTAGCCTGCAGCTTTATCGATGGAGGCGTCGATCCTTGGCAGCCGAAATGGGTCTTTCTTGCAAGCTTTGTTTAAGTCAGTGAAATCTATGCACATTCTCATTTTTCCATTCTTTTTTGGGACCAAGACCACATTTGCTAACCAGTCTGAATACTAGACTTCTCTGATGACCTTCGCATCTAGCAGTCTTTGGACCTCTGCTTTGGCTGCCAGAATTCTGTCCTCCAACATTTCCCTTTGTCTTTGCTTTTTTTGGTCTCATGCTTGGGTTGATATCCAGGGCATGTTGTATGATATCTCTGCTAACCCCTTGTAGATCGGGGGTTGACCAAGCGAAGGTATCCTTATTTTTGGTGAGGACTCCGAGGAGTTCTTCTTCTTCTTTGCTGGAAAGGTTGGCTGCGATAGTGATTCTTCTATCTAGGAGTGCGCCTTCTAGGGAGACTGACTTTGTTTCTTCTTGTTCTTTGAGATCAGTTTTTCCTCTTGGCATGTCCGGAGGCTCTAGAGTGGTGGTTGTCGCCTGAACAGAATTAATGTTTCTCTGAGACTTGTGGATTGCTCTTTCTATGTTTCTTGCTTCTTTCTGGCTGCCATAGACAGTGATGACGCCATGAAGAGCTGGCATTTTCTTACATAGATAGCCCGTGTGTATGGCAACGTTGAACTTGTTCGCAAAACCTCTGCCAAAAATTGCGTTGTATGGGTAGTGGAGGTCGATGACATTGAAGGTCACGTACTCTGTTCTCGAGTCTCCAAAGGAGATAGGTAGGGAGATCTTTCCCAAGGCTTCAATTCTCTTGCCTCCGAAACCAACCAATGGGGAGTCCAAAGGCTGCAATTGGTTTCTACTTAGTTTCATTTGATCGAAGGCATTCATGAAGATAATGTCCACTGAGCTTCCTGAATCTATCAATATTCTGTTGATTTCCCAAGCTACAATGTTGGCTTTGATCACCATCGCATCGGCGTGGAGGTAGCTCTCCAGGTTGAAGTCTTGTTCCGACAATGTTAGAGGTGTCTTCGACTAGTCTGTATAGCGAATCAGCCCTTGAACTGCTACATTGTTGACTAGCCTATAGTGATCCTTTTTCTGTTTCTTCGTTTGGAGCTCGAGGGATGAGCCTCCGGCAATTGGTGGTATCATGCCAATGGTTGGTAAAGCTGCGTGAGGGTTGAGTAGGTTTTCTGGCAGATGTTCACTCTTAGTGGCTGCTATTTGTGCTGTTAGTGGAGGTGGCAGTAAGGCTTCTATTTGCCTTCCTGTTATTTGAGTGGGTTGATTTGGCTCCATGTAGGTGATGTGTGGGGGCCTGGGGTTCAGATATGTTAGGTTTGCCTCGACTCGGTGGCTACTGGGCTGCCCTTGTTGCTGCGGTTGCTGGGTATTGGGTCGCCGTGTAGGCAGGAGATTGGGGTAATACGCTGCCGCTAGCGTGGATGGGTGTATTTGAGTGGAGTTCAAGCCTGGGTACACAGGGAAATACTATTGTTGGTGCCAAGTTGTGGCAGAGGTGTGGTTGACTTCTCTTGCTGGTTGCTGTAGCGGAGGCTATAAGTTCTGCTTGTTCTTTATCCTCTCTTGTGTTTCCTTGGCATCCGGGCAACCTCTGGTGATATGTCCATTGTTTTCTCCATGGAAGAAACAATATTGCCTTCATGGCTTTTGATTTTGGTTTTTGTTCTAGTTCCTGCCTTGGTTATCTCTTCTGTTTTCCTGCTGATTTTGTGGCCTGCTGCTTTGGCTAGCTTGCGAAGGCTGTTGGGGTTGCTGATTGTTGCCTTAATTGCTTATATTAAGGACCTGCTGGTTTGGTCCTCGTTGTGACTGGTTTTGACCCCTGTTGTCTCTGGGCGCGGATCTATTGCTATTTTGTGCTTGCTTGTACTGCGCTTGATCTTCCAATGTTTTGCTGAGGTCATTATTAGATCTATAGTAATTTTTGAACTCGTTGTACAGCTGCTCGATGGTCGAAGACTTCTCCCTGGCCAGGTGACCTGTGAAGGCTCCGATGCGGAGGCCCTCGATCGCTGCTTTGATGGCTACATCTTTTGGGACGTTTGGTGCTCTTGCTTTGAGCTGTACAAATTTCTGATATTACTCCCTCAGAGTTTCACCTTGCTGTTGTCTGCACTAGAAGAGGTCTGAGGATGTAAGGGACTCGCTTGAGAAACCTTTGAAGTTTGCCATAATCTTGTCGTGAAGATCCTCCCAAGAATACAATGACTTCGGTCTTAGCATAGAGTACCAACCGAGGGCATCGCCCTCAGCTGCGATGAAAAAAGACTTTGCTAAGACCGTGTCGTTACCACCGACGGAGGCTATGGCTGTCTCGAAACTCATGACAAACTGTCTTGGGTCTGTCTTGCCGTTAAACTTTGGCAAGGTAATGGGTTTGTAGGAAGGTGGTCACGGTGAGCTCTGGAGTCCTTCGGACAACGAGGACTTTGGATCAATCAATATTTGGAGTGGTGGGAGGTTGTAAGAGGTGTCAAAGGTTGGCAGAATTATAGGACTTGGCCAAGGGTTAAGTTGGTTTTCAGTCATTGGTTAGGGTTGATTGGAATTGTTTGAGAAGGGTTGGTTTGTCTGTAAACTTTGTATTTCAGCTTGCAGTATTGCCAGCTGTTGTCGGACCTCCGATGCTTGCTGGGACATTTGCATTGCCCTTTGGTTTGTACCGAAGGCTGCTGCGAGTCTGTCTCTTTCTTGCTGGGCATTTTGTAGGTCAGTTTGCAACTGTCGGAGTAGCTGCTCTGGTGTGGGATTCGAGGCTGGTTGCCCTGCATGGCCTGCCGTCTGCTCAGCGACTGCTGTCTCTTCTTTGTCGGCCTCTGCATTTTCCTGGGTTTCTGGATTGGCATAACTACTGCGAGTATTACGCTTGGGCCTTCCCTGTGCGGGGGCTTCCTCTCCTCTCTGAGTGCCAGTGGAGGCCTCCGTCCCCCTCTGGGTGCGGGCGAAGGTCTTTCTTTTTCTTGCCATTGTGGATTTGTAGATAGCCTACCACGGTGGGCACCAATGTTGGGGAACCATTCCCTGCGGATGAGGAAAAGGTGCTGAAGCCTTCGGCCGATGCCGAAGGTTGGACTCAGTATGAGACGATGAAAGAATGACGCACACAGAATTAGGGTTTCATTGATAGTTGCCTCTCTCCCTTTACATGGGGTTCCCTCCCCCCTTTTATAGGTCATTGTACATAGTGGAATTTTTTTCTTTTACATTTATGCCCTCTGATAATACGGGCATATTCCTAGGATATTCCCGTACACACACAAGTTCCTCCAGGGGCGTCTCAGGTCTTCTCCCTTGTCAATCGCCTTGGTTCATGGGCCCTATCTCACACCCATTGGAGGCCCATATGCTTTCCTAGATGTGCACATGTTGGCAGCTTCCTCGGTGGGCGACGAAGGCCTGCCTTTGTCAGCCCATGCTGACGACTGATTCCACTCATCTGCCTTCCCCCCAGCGACCTCTGCCGCCTTTGCTCGCGGACTGCCCGGGTGCTGGATCCGAGCCTCCCTTGACGGAGCCTTCGCCGCGATCCATGGGCCTTCACCTGTCCTGAGGGCGTGGGCGAAGGCTCCTGAGAGGTTCCTTCAGTAGTTCATGTACTAGTCGACAGGGCCTTCGCCTGCGGTCCTTAGGCCTTCGCCTGTCTCGAGGGCGTGGGCGAGGCTCTAGCAAGAATCATGGGGGCACGGACGAAGGCACCAGCTCAATACCTATCTGGGAAAAACACAACAGCCACATTCCTGATTAGCTGTTAGTCGTCTGATAAAGAAAGGGGGGCATGCCTTCGCGGCTAGGATATCCGTGTCCCAACACCTAGTTGGCTCAGTGGCTCTAGCATCTCATATGCGTCTCATAATACACTTTGCGTAGCTATGCCAAAGTTTCTGTTACAGCACACCAACTTTAGCAATGTGGGCAATGCTAGGATTTACACATGGTTGGGGGACTGGGGGCACAAGTTGTAAGGTTATGCAGCCGACATAGATGCGATGCCATTTTATCCGACATACATGGATAACATAAAATTGAGATGTTTATTTACTCTTGTTACAATCAAAGTTGTTAACCGCGGTTGTTGAGGCTTCACCTTAAGGTTTCATAAGCGCTAGAAGTTTTCACCAGTGTATTATGTATGCTGGTGTTTTAGTTTGGAGCTTGCTAATCGGTTGGATTATTTGGACCTTCTAGGATTAGTAGAGATATTAGTGGGATGTTTATAGCAAGTGAGGCAGTTGACGAAGTTTGAATAGTCACTGCTTGGCTTGCAGCTGAAGCTTGCCGTGGCGTGTTCTTGTTGGGTTATCTTGGTTGCTGGTGGACAATAGTGCTGGTAAGATGGAGGCAGTGTTGTTTCTTTAGCCACAATTGCGGCATTAGAGATAATTAAATGATGTATCAAAGGACACAATTGCCTTGAAGTAGCAGGGGAAGGAGGATGCTTAGAAGAGGGAGGGTTGACACCAAGGGAAGCAATGTAGAAACTGCAACTCAGCCACTCAAGGGTAGTGTAGTCACTGTAGTGTTGCTTCTATTTGTGTCCAACACCATAACGAGTTATGTGGTAAACTTGTGACACAAAAAGTACCATTTATTGTTTGCCTGTCATGCGCCGAAAGCTCGAGTTTTGTTATTGTTGGGTTGGCAACCTTACATGCTTACCACGTCAGGTGTATCTATTAATTGTAGCATTTTAAAGTTTGAACTAGCATAATTAAACAAGAGTATTCATTTTGTTGTGAACTAAATTCTTTAAGATTTACATGCTGAACATACAATATGCCATAAATCAAGACTATAATTTTTTAGCTAGCTTGTATGTTATAGCTTTTCTGTGCCGATCACATCATTTAGACAATTTTTGAAATATTTGCTAGAAATTGAGAATTTTTTCTCCAACGCGTAGGAGAGCAGTGTATCGTTATCTTGAGAAGAAACAATGGGAAGAGCCCTCACACACGCCGGGAGGAAAACATAAATGGCCTTGACCAAAACATCGCACTACTCCAGCACAAGGGCCATAAGGTAAGGGCCCTTGAGCCAAGTCACCGCTGTCAAGCTCACCATTGCCGTCGAGCCGAGCTCGCGCGTGGCCACCGACTTGCCGACCCTCTCTGCTCCTCCTCTTCCTTGTTTAGGCACACTATAGGGTTACCGGTGCCGTATCCGTTGGCCGTTGGCCAATGCCAATACCATCGGCGCCGGGACACAGCACTCCACCGCCGCGCTCTCGCCGCCGAGTCACCTTGCACGCAGCCATGCCTCGCCGTGGCTCACCCAGATCGAGCCCCAAACCCTAGCCTTGTGTCTGAGCTCCCTGGAGCCTTAGCCAAGCTTGCCGTGGCCGGCGATGGTCGGAGCGCCGCCGCGCACCTCCGCCGTGTCGCCATGGCCGTCGTCATCGTAGCCTGAAGCCCCAACCAGTCCAACCAACTACCCTAGCCTGTGTGGGTCATCGAGGGGAGCACGTTGGTGCTGACCCCGCCGCCGGGGACCTCGCCGCTGGCGAGCTACAGCCGGTCAAAGCCGATGCCCTGCTCTGTCCTTATGATGGGTGGGTCCAGGTTGACCTTGGGCCCTGCATGTCAGCACGTCTGGTGCATAGACCGGGTGCACCAAGCCCTGTGGTTCGAGTTTGAATGTTTTGTTTTGTTTTATTTCTATGCAGAAATTGTACTTAATTTGTAAAATTAATATCTGGAGTTCTAGGAGCCCAAATTGGGTGAAACCAATTTTGTTGGTTTTGTTATGAATGCTGTATCTAATAGAATCATAAAATTTGCTGTTTGGAAATGTTTTGTGTGCTGAATTAATTACCCTAGATAAGTGCTACTTAATCTTGTTAAATGTGAAACTGAAACTAGGAATATGTTAAAAATGTGATTCTAGTTTTGTTAGTCATGTTTTGACATGTCTTATCTAAGAAAAATATTGAATCTACAATTTACATGAATTTACTATGCTGTTTTGATTTATCCTTGTTTAATGCTAGTTTTCTTGCAAAAATGAGTATGGCTACTATATGTATCTTCTTTTTATGAAAAATTTATCATAGCTTTTTAGTAACTGGTAGAAGCTAGAAAAAATACCGAATCTACAGTAGAGGTGCTTCTACTATGCTTTTCTTTTTTAACTTTCTACAATGCTTGTTTTCATGGGAAAATGATTGTGGAAAATTTATGTATCTCTTATGCATGAAATAATTTTCATAGCTTCCTGGTGATGTGTAGATTGCATGAAAAATATGAAATTTGTTGCTTGACACTTTTTACTAGGGTGTAACTATTTAAGTTGTTTTATGCATGTTTTGCTTGCTAGAATTTTAGAGGTTGCTATACTTGCTCAAAAATTATGAAATTTATACAGTAGGCTATTAAAGGCATACTAGAGCTGCTGTAATTTTCTTAGATTTTATTGAGCAACAGAAATAATAGTTCTCTAATTCACCTTGCTATCTAAGGAAATTAAGAAAGGCATGTAAATAATTTATTTAAGGGCAACCAATAGCTTTTCTAGTATGTTTAGAATTTATATAATCTGTTGGTATGAGTGTCTATGCCCGGAGTTAACTTGTTGTATGCAGTTAGCTCTTATTTTTGCTCTCTAATGCTTGTGCCTAACTTTTCTTGTGTTGTTTATTTTGTTTGAGCTTTGTGGCTTGCTTGAGTAGCTTAAGCTAATTAAATGAATTGCTAGCTACAGGTGTTAGGTCCTTAACAGCTGAGGAACAACTCTACCTTAGGTTGCTAGAAAAAGGTGAGTGTCTATTTCTTGTAGGAAGAGATATGCACCTACTCGGTCAAATAAATTAGAAAGCTAATCACCTCTTGTTGTCATGTTAACATGTATCTGTTAGTAACTTGCTGCTATGATATCATGTCTTATTCTGCCAGGTTTGCATCATATCATTCATACATGTCATCTCCTGTGCATTCCTTTTATTTATATGTGTATTCATGCATATAGGATCGCCGGAGGGAGTGACTTTGCTGGAGTTCAAGACAGTGGGAGAGGAGAACCCACAGGATATCTAGCAGGAGGCTCCAGAAGGAGAAGGACAGGTCCAAGAGTTGCCGGAGTATCTAGAGCACGCCCCCTCTAGCTTCATTAAAGGCAAGCCTGGAGCATTCTAAGCCTCTTATCCTCTCTTTTTACAAATGCACTCGAGTCTATCTTTTATGTATTGTGCATTAAGTTATAGGAGTTGGATGAAACCATTGCTGCATGACTTACCTTGTCCACCAGATATCTATACCTATACCCTTACTAGTATGTGTAGGAAGCTTTATTGCTTAGCCATGCTTAGATCGGTAGAAGTCGGGTGATTTCCTGTCACCTGCGAGATATAGGTGGATACTCAGTCACGGTTGGCTATATTTGCTATCGTGGAAAAGAACCATGTGACGTTATATAAATAGAGACCGGGTGGGATCTTATATGTGGATGATGATAGCATGGTTTATGTTGATCTCGTCTGTGTCGGTTAAGGACCGTACCGTTGTTGGACCTCACTCGAGATTGAATGTACCTTCACATAATGGTCGGATAACTCATTCCGATCGTGAAGCCGAGTACCTCGGAGTCGGGCTGGGAGGTTGAGCCCAGGCTCAACGGCACATTGCAGGGGACAGGGATTGACCGTGGGTAGGCATGGCCTGAGCGACCTGGCTTCCGGCTGCCCCCTGACTGTGCGGCTCAACTCAAGCCCATGACTTGTTCCCGAATCTAAGCAAAAGGTTATCCAACGCGACCCCGACGGGGGAAGTATGGGTGTGTGATATGGGCTTTACCCAGCTAGTTGCAAACGATTCGAATCGCTATCTCTCCCGGATAGTGAGAAACTCGACTAGCTTCACCATCGTAGTAAGCTGATGGAAATTGATGGTTATGATGTTGGAGCAAATAAAATGGATATGGTTACTAATGTTGTGATGCTGTCTTAATTAACATGGTTGTTACAGGATAGATGCAAACTTAGTAAAATAGCTCTAATTAACTTGATGCTAATAATTAAATGTGAGGTTTACTTAGCAAGCTGTTATGCAAAATGTTGTCAAGCCAGCTACACCTTATAAAGTCTTGCATACTCCTTGGTGTCAATTTATTTTTGGTTTAAGACAGATAAGTCTAGCTGAGTACATTCCCGTACTCAGGGTTTATTCCTCCTTGTTGCAAATGGTACCGTGTATCATGGTTACTGCAAGAACTGTTTCTCTCTCTAGCAACGGCGCCAAAAATGCTTGTAATGGTATTTGTTAGTGTGAATTAGAAAATAGGAATTCTGCAAGCGCACAGATATACCATTGTAGCATTTCACCGGGAGTATTCAAGGTATAGTTACTTATATTTTACCACTGGAAAGAAGGTGGCTTGAAAGAGAATCATAACTTATACTTATGATGAATCAATAAACTAAATACTTACTCTAATACAGGGGTCCTGCTAGTCCTACAAACGGGATGTGAAATATAGAGGATCTACAAGGTTGTCACCCCAAGTAAATCTACCACAATCCGGAATGCAGGGTGCATCCATAGGCAAAACAATGTATAAGCACCACGCTTACACAGAGTTCGGCTACTCAACCAATTCGAACACTTAATTGAGCGCTTTGTGATCCTATGCATAGATATAGTGATAACTCTAACTATACTAAGCATATACTCAATGTAAACTAAGAACATAATAACTAAGAACATGATATAATAAAGAGTAATGCCCATCGAATAGATAAATATAAAGGATACAAAGGCTGTACCAGGCCTCCGATGACTAGATTCGAAATTCGAGCAGCAGCTCGACTCTACTTGATTTAACTAAACTAAACTATGCTATGAATATATGTTTGTGTGGAGTTTTTCTCTCTTGAGGTGGTTCTTGATCGATCTCTCAACAGATGAGGTGCAATGAGAGATGCAAGGCCTTCCCGAAGGGGGTCTGGGGGTCCTTTTATAGGGGAGATGGAGTAGGGGGAAAGTAATCACCACGTCATTGATCCGCATCAATTCTTCCGCCCACCATTGGATCAAACCGACCTAAACAAATGGTGGAGATTCATCCTCAAAGTCGGCGAAAAACAACTGGTGCTGGCAGGTGGGTCCAGGGGGGTCGGCCGACCCCACCTTGTCCCCCGTCCACGTGGATCTCCTTCTCTGGCCCATGAAGGATGGTTTAGGGCCCAATAGAGTTGGTTTCGTCGCGATTGGATCTGATTTCTTATGATAGTATGGCCCACTTTAACCTGTTTTCTTCCTGTATTCACAAAATCACCAAAACTTATGGAAATACTTAGTTTAAACCACTAGACCTATGTTGGTGATTGGTTTTAAGGATAAATATACGCCATATTATACGTTAAGTCGCCTATGATACCCGTTATGGCCGTTGGCCCTAACACAACGTTTGGTGGAATCGGCGGTCCATTCTTTGCGACTGTTGGTTGTCCCAACTACCAACGCCCTCTCATCACCATTACTTTCGGCGGGAGAAGCCAAAGAGATCACCCAATGCTCTACATATACTGAAAGCCCACTACCCTCTGAAACCACCCTTCTTCCTTGTTCACCCCCTTCTTCATCCAATTGCAAGCATGTCGGCGGACAGCGGCTTCAAGCTTCTGAGAAATGACTCATCCACCGACGAGGATGAGGTCCAGCAACACTGCTCCTCTTAGCAAGGACGACTCCAGCGATGACAACTTTCCTCCTAGTAGTCCTTATTGGAGCTCCCAGGAGGAGAGCAGCGATGATGCCTTCGCCCTCTGTTTCGCAGAACCCTAGTATCGCCTAGCCCATTCCCCAACTCCCCTTGGCCCCTGTCAATGCCTCGGCAGCGGTTCATCCCACAAGAAACCCCACTACACAGCGCTTAGTTCTCCCCATCAGGTGGTTCCCCTTCATTCGGACCCAGCAATAGTGGAAGTTTCTTCGCCTCTAAACCAGTTGCCCTACCTCCTGACCATACATTGTCGACCTAGGAAATCACTAGCGAAGGTTACATGATTTTGGTTCCCCCTATGTTTGCATTGATTCCAATTGATTTGATAAACTCAGTTTGGTTCTTATTAGAAATTTCATGAGTATAACAGATGTCAACGTTTTACCATGGAAGAAGCAATTACCATGCGAGCAACCTTGCCTTTTAGCTTGGGATGGCACAAGGAGCCCAGCACTTGTTGTTTGCTACTTGGGGCCATTCTATTCACCAAGAGCGAGTGTTGATCGTTCAAGCTGTTGTTTTCACCTTCTCAGACCACAAAGCTTCACAAGAATCATGGAAGACCCTATGTGTCGAGAAATTTTTGTGCTTTGCAGGACTGCGTAGGAAGCGTCCATACTTTCTAGGTATAATGCTGACGTGGACGTGCTGTCATATTCAGTTTGGTTCGCTACCTCTGGCCTTGGGGGCAGCATCAACCCATCGAGTACCTTAGCAAATTCCAACGTCTCCCACATTTCTAGAATTTGAGATGCTTTGATGTTAATGAAGAAACTACCACTATGCACCGATGCCTCTAGATTAGTATTGCTTGTGGTTCCTTGCCTTGGCCAATGTCCAGTCTTTGCAAGGCTAGAAATAGTAGTTACTCGAGTAGGCATGGTGTCTAGTCCTATAACTGCCCTGGAATAAGCCTAGTGCCACAGAGTAGTTGTCGGACCTCCGATGCTTGCTGGGACATTTGCATTGCCCTTTGGTTTGTACCGAAGGCTGCTGCGAGTCTGTCTCTTTCTTGCTGGGCATTTTGTAGGTCAGTTTGCAACTGTCGGAGTAGCTGCTCTGGTGTGGGATTCGAGGCTGGTTGCCCTGCATGGCCTGCCGTCTGCTCAGCGACTGCTGTCTCTTCTTTGTCGGCCTCTGCATTTTCCTGGGTTTCTGGATTGGCATAACTACTGCGAGTATTACGCTTGGGCCTTCCCTGTGCGGGGGCTTCCTCTCCTCTCTGAGTGCCCGTGGAGGCCTCCGTCCCCCTCTGGGTGCGGGCGAAGGTCTTTCTTTTTCTTGCCATTGTGGATTTGTAGATAGCCTACCACGGTGGGCACCAATGTTGGGGAACCATTCCCTGCGGATGAGGAAAAGGTGCTGAAGCCTTCGGCCGATGCCGAAGGTTGGACTCAGTATGAGACGATGAAAGAATGACGCACACAGAATTAGGGTTTCATTGATAGTTGCCTCTCTCCCTTTACATGGGGTTCCCTCCCCCCTTTTATAGGTCATTGTACATAGTGGAATTTTTTTCTTTTACATTTATGCCCTCTGATAATACGGGCATATTCCTAGGATATTCCCGTACACACACAAGTTCCTCCAGGGGCGTCTCAGGTCTTCTCCCTTGTCAATCGCCTTGGTTCATGGGCCCTATCTCACACCCATTGGAGGCCCATATGCTTTCCTAGATGTGCACATGTTGGCAGCTTCCTCGGTGGGCGACGAAGGCCTGCCTTTGTCAGCCCATGCTGACGACTGATTCCACTCATCTGCCTTCCCCCCAGCGACCTCTGCCGCCTTTGCTCGCGGACTGCCCGGGTGCTGGATCCGAGCCTCCCTTGACGGAGCCTTCGCCGCGATCCATGGGCCTTCGCCTGTCCTGAGGGCGTGGGCGAAGGCTCCTGAGAGGTTCCTTCAGTAGTTCATGTACTAGTCGACAGGGCCTTCGCCTGCGGTCCTTAGGCCTTCGCCTGTCTCGAGGGCGTGGGCGAGGCTCTAGCAAGAATCATGGGGGCACGGACGAAGGCACCAGCTCAATACCTATCTGGGAAAAACACAACAGCCACATTCCTGATTAGCTGTTAGTCGTCTGATAAAGAAAGGGGGGCATGCCTTCGCGGCTAGGATATCCGTGTCCCAACACCTAGTTGGCTCAGTGGCTCTAGCATCTCATATGCGTCTCATAATACACTTTGCGTAGCTATGCCAAAGTTTCTGTTACAGCACACCAACTTTAGCACTGTGGGCAATGCTAGGATTTACACATGGTTGGGGGACTGGGGGCACAAGTTGTAAGGTTATGCAGCCGACATAGATGCGATGCCATTTTATCCGACATACATGGATAACATAAAATTGAGATGTTTATTTACTCTTGTTACAATCAAAGTTGTTAACCGCGGTTGTTGAGGCTTCACCTTAAGGTTTCATAAGCGCTAGAAGTTTTCACCAGTGTATTATGTATGCTGGTGTTTTAGTTTGGAGCTTGCTAATCGGTTGGATTATTTGGACCTTCTAGGATTAGTAGAGATATTAGTGGGATGTTATAGCAAGTGAGGCAGTTGACGAAGTTTGAATAGTCACTGCTTGGCTTGCAGCTGAAGCTTGCCGTGGCGTGTTCTTGTTGGGTTATCTTGGTTGCTGGTGGACAATAGTGCTGGTAAGATGGAGGCAGTGTTGTTTCTTTAGCCACAATTGCGGCATTAGAGATAATTAAATGATGTATCAAAGGACACAATTGCCTTGAAGTAGCAGGGGAAGGAGGATGCTTAGAAGAGGGAGGGTTGACACCAAGGGAAGCAATGTAGAAACTGCAACTCAGCCACTCAAGGGTAGTGTAGTCACTGTAGTGTTGCTTCTATTTGTGTCCAACACCATAACGAGTTATGTGGTAAACTTGTGACACAAAAAGTACCATTTATTGTTTGCCTGTCATGCGCCGAAAGCTCGAGTTTTGTTATTGTTGGGTTGGCAACCTTACATGCTTACCACGTCAGGTGTATCTATTAATTGTAGCATTTTAAAGTTTGAACTAGCATAATTAAACAAGAGTATTCATTTTGTTGTGAACTAAATTCTTTAAGATTTACATGCTGAACATACAATATGCCATAAATCAAGACTATAATTTTTTAGCTAGCTTGTATGTTATAGCTTTTCTGTGCCGATCACATCATTTAGACAATTTTTGAAATATTTGCTAGAAATTGAGAATTTTTTCTCCAACGCGTAGGAGAGCAGTGTATCGTTATCTTGAGAAGAAACAATGGGAAGAGCCCTCACACACGCCGGGAGGAAAACATAAATGGCCTTGACCAAAACATCGCACTACTCCAGCACAAGGGCCATAAGGTAAGGGCCCTTGAGCCAAGTCACCGCTGTCAAGCTCACCATTGCCGTCGAGCCGAGCTCGCGCGTGGCCACCGACTTGCCGACCCTCTCTGCTCCTCCTCTTCCTTGTTTAGGCACACTATAGGGTTACCGGTGCCGTATCCGTTGGCCGTTGGCCAATGCCAATACCATCGGCGCCGGGACACAGCACTCCACCGCCGCGCTCTCGCCGCCGAGTCACCTTGCACGCAGCCATGCCTCGCCGTGGCTCACCCAGATCGAGCCCCAAACCCTAGCCTTGTGTCTGAGCTCCCTGGAGCCTTAGCCAAGCTTGCCGTGGCCGGCGATGGTCGGAGCGCCGCCGCGCACCTCCGCCGTGTCGCCATGGCCGTCGTCATCGTAGCCTGAAGCCCCAACCAGTCCAACCAACTACCCTAGCCTGTGTGGGTCATCGAGGGGAGCACGTTGGTGCTGACCCCGCCGCCGGGGACCTCGCCGCTGGCGAGCTACAGCCGGTCAAAGCCGATGCCCTGCTCTGTCCTTATGATGGGTGGGTCCAGGTTGACCTTGGGCCCTGCATGTCAGCACGTCTGGTGCATAGACCGGGTGCACCAAGCCCTGTGGTTCGAGTTTGAATGTTTTGTTTTGTTTTATTTCTATGCAGAAATTGTACTTAATTTGTAAAATTAATATCTGGAGTTCTAGGAGCCCAAATTGGGTGAAACCAATTTTGTTGGTTTTGTTATGAATGCTGTATCTAATAGAATCATAAAATTTGCTGTTTGGAAATGTTTTGTGTGCTGAATTAATTACCCTAGATAAGTGCTACTTAATCTTGTTAAATGTGAAACTGAAACTAGGAATATGTTAAAAATGTGATTCTAGTTTTGTTAGTCATGTTTTGACATGTCTTATCTAAGAAAAATATTGAATCTACAATTTACATGAATTTACTATGCTGTTTTGATTTATCCTTGTTTAATGCTAGTTTTCTTGCAAAAATGAGTATGGCTACTATATGTATCTTCTTTTTATGAAAAATTTATCATAGCTTTTTAGTAACTGGTAGAAGCTAGAAAAAATACCGAATCTACAGTAGAGGTGCTTCTACTATGCTTTTCTTTTTTAACTTTCTACAATGCTTGTTTTCATGGGAAAATGATTGTGGAAAATTTATGTATCTCTTATGCATGAAATAATTTTCATAGCTTCCTGGTGATGTGTAGATTGCATGAAAAATATGAAATTTGTTGCTTGACACTTTTTACTAGGGTGTAACTATTTAAGTTGTTTTATGCATGTTTTGCTTGCTAGAATTTTAGAGGTTGCTATACTTGCTCAAAAATTATGAAATTTATACAGTAGGCTATTAAAGGCATACTAGAGCTGCTGTAATTTTCTTAGATTTTATTGAGCAACAGAAATAATAGTTCTCTAATTCACCTTGCTATCTAAGGAAATTAAGAAAGGCATGTAAATAATTTATTTAAGGGCAACCAATAGCTTTTCTAGTATGTTTAGAATTTATATAATCTGTTGGTATGAGTGTCTATGCCCGGAGTTAACTTGTTGTATGCAGTTAGCTCTTATTTTTGCTCTCTAATGCTTGTGCCTAACTTTTCTTGTGTTGTTTATTTTGTTTGAGCTTTGTGGCTTGCTTGAGTAGCTTAAGCTAATTAAATGAATTGCTAGCTACAGGTGTTAGGTCCTTAACAGCTGAGGAACAACTCTACCTTAGGTTGCTAGAAAAAGGTGAGTGTCTATTTCTTGTAGGAAGAGATATGCACCTACTCGGTCAAATAAATTAGAAAGCTAATCACCTCTTGTTGTCATGTTAAACATGTATCTGTTAGTAACTTGCTGCTATGATATCATGTCTTATTCTGCCAGGTTTGCATCATATCATTCATACATGTCATCTCCTGTGCATTCCTTTTATTTATATGTGTATTCATGCATATAGGATCGCCGGAGGGAGTGACTTTGCTGGAGTTCAAGACAGTGGGAGAGGAGAACCCACAGGATATCTAGCAGGAGGCTCCAGAAGGAGAAGGACAGGTCCAAGAGTTGCCGGAGTATCTAGAGCACGCCCCCTCTAGCTTCATTAAAGGCAAGCCCTGGAGCATTCTAAGCCTCTTATCCTCTCTTTTTACAAATGCACTCGAGTCTATCTTTTATGTATTGTGCATTAAGTTATAGGAGTTGGATGAAACCATTGCTGCATGACTTACCTTGTCCACCAGATATCTATACCTATACCCTTACTAGTATGTGTAGGAAGCTTTATTGCTTAGCCATGCTTAGATCGGTAGAAGTCGGGTGATTTCCTGTCACCTGCGAGATATAGGTGGATACTCAGTCACGGTTGGCTATATTTGCTATCGTGGAAAAGAACCATGTGACGTTATATAAATAGAGACCGGGTGGGATCTTATATGTGGATGATGATAGCATGGTTTATGTTGATCTCGTCTGTGTCGGTTAAGGACCGTACCGTTGTTGGACCTCACTCGAGATTGAATGTACCTTCACATAATGGTCGGATAACTCATTCCGATCGTGAAGCCGAGTACCTCGGAGTCGGGCTGGGAGGTTGAGCCCAGGCTCAACGGCACATTGCAGGGGACAGGGATTGACCGTGGGTAGGCATGGCCTGAGCGACCTGGCTTCCGGCTGCCCCCCTGACTGTGCGGCTCAACTCAAGCCCATGACTTGTTCCCGAATCTAAGCAAAAGGTTATCCAACGCGACCCCGACGGGGGAAGTATGGGTGTGTGATATGGGCTTTACCCAGCTAGTTGCAAACGATTCGAATCGCTATCTCTCCCGGATAGTGAGAAACTCGACTAGCTTCACCATCGTAGTAAGCTGATGGAAATTGATGGTTATGATGTTGGAGCAAATAAAATGGATATGGTTACTAATGTTGTGATGCTGTCTTAATTAACATGGTTGTTACAGGATAGATGCAAACTTAGTAAAATAGCTCTAATTAACTTGATGCTAAATAATTAAATGTTGAGGTTTACTTAGCAAGCTGTTATGCAAAATGTTGTCAAGCCAGCTACACCTTATAAAGTCTTGCATACTCCTTGGTGTCAATTTATTTTTGGTTTAAGACAGATAAGTCTAGCTGAGTACATTCCCGTACTCAGGGTTTATTCCTCCTTGTTGCAAATGGTACCGTGTATCATGGTTACTGCAAGAACTGTTTCTCTCTCTAGCAACGGCGCCAAAAATGCTTGTAATGGTATTTGTTAGTGTGAATTAGAAAATAGGAATTCTGCAAGCGCACAGATATACCATTGTAGCATTTCACCGGGAGTATTCAAGGTATAGTTACTTATATTTTACCACTGGAAAGAAGGTGGCTTGAAAGAGATTCATAACTTATACTTATGATGAATCAATAAACTAAATACTTACTCTAATACAGGGGTCCTGCTAGTCCTACAAACGGGATGTGAAATATAGAGGATCTACAAGGTTGTCACCCCAAGTAAATCTACCACAATCCGGAATGCAGGGTGCATCCATAGGCAAAACAATGTATAAGCACCACGCTTACACAGAGTTCGGCTACTCAACCAATTCGAACACTTAATTGAGCGCTTTGTGATTCCTATGCATAGATATAGTGATAACTCTAACTATACTAAGCATATACTCAATGTAAACTAAGAACATAATAACTAAGAACATGATATAATAAAGAGTAATGCCATCGAATAGATAAATATAAAGGATACAAAGGCTGTACCAGGCCTCCGATGACTAGATTCGAAATTCGAGCAGCAGCTCGACTCTACTTGATTTAACTAAACTAAACTATGCTATGAATATATGTTTGTGTGGAGTTTTTCTCTCTTGAGGTGGTTCTTGATCGATCTCTCAACAGATGAGGTGCAATGAGAGATGCAAGGCCTTCCCGAAGGGGGTCTGGGGGTCCTTTTATAGGGGAGATGGAGTAGGGGGAAAGTAATCACCACGTCATTGATCCGCATCAATTCTTCCGCCCACCATTGGATCAAACCGACCTAAACAAATGGTGGAGATTCATCCTCAAAGTCGGCGAAAAACAACTGGTGCTGGCAGGTGGGTCCAGGGGGGTCGGCCGACCCCACCTTGTCCCCCGTCCACGTGGATCTCCTTCTCTGGCCCATGAAGGATGGTTTAGGGCCCAATAGAGTTGGTTTCGTCGCGATTGGATCTGATTTCTTATGATAGTATGGCCCACTTTAACCTGTTTTCTTCCTGTATTCACAAAATCACCAAAACTTATGGAAATACTTAGTTTAAACCACTAGACCTATGTTGGTGATTGGTTTTAAGGATAAATATATGCCATATTAATAATTTATAGTTGACGTTAATGACCGTCAAGAATAGGCAACACAAGCAATGGTCCTACTATGCTCTAGTGCATCTCACATGGTGGACTACATAGGTCGTTAGGGCTATCACCACCTGGGGCTACGACAACTACTCTGTGGCACTAGGCTTATTCCAGGGCAGTTATAGGACTAGACACCATGCCTACTCGAGTAACTAC
Organism: Tripidium arundinaceum; assembly: GCA_030439765.1. Lineage (NCBI taxonomy): Eukaryota > Viridiplantae > Streptophyta > Magnoliopsida > Poales > Poaceae > Tripidium > Tripidium arundinaceum. Next base: position 18,600 of record JAHUYU010000374.1, read on the forward strand.
TATTTCTAGCCTTGCAAAGACTGGACATTGGCCAAGGCAAGGAACCACAAGCAATACTAATCTAGAGGCATCGGTGCATAGTGGTAGTTCTTCATTAACATCAAAGCATCTCAAATTCTAGAAATGTGGGAGACGTTGGAATTTGCTAAGGTACTCGATGGGTTGATGCTGCCCCCAAGGCCAGAGGTAGCGAACCAAACTGAATATGACAGCACGTCCACGTCAGCATTATACCTAGAAAGTATGGACGCTTCCTACGCAGTCCTGCAAAGCACAAAAATTTCTCGACACATAGGGTCTTCCATGATTCTTGTGAAGCTTTGTGGTCTGAGAAGGTGAAAACAACAGCTTGAACGATCAAGAACCACCTCAAGAGAGAAAAACTCCACACAAACATATATTCATAGCATAGTTTAGTTTAGTTAAATCAAGTAGAGTCGAGCTGCTGCTCGAATTTCGAATCTAGTCATCGGAGGCCTGGTACAGCCTTTGTATCCTTTATATTTATCTATTCGATGGCATTACTCTTTATTATATCATGTTCTTAGTTATTATGTTCTTAGTTTACATTGAGTATATGCTTAGTATAGTTAGAGTTATCACTATATCTATGCATAGGATCACAAAGCGCTCAATTAAGTGTTCGAATTGGTTGAGTAGCCGAACTCTGTGTAAGCGTGGTGCTTATACATTGTTTTGCCTATGGATGCACCCTGCATTCCGGATTGTGGTAGATTTACTTGGGGTGACAACCTTGTAGATCCTCTATATTTCACATCCCGTTTGTAGGACTAGCAGGACCCCTGTATTAGAGTAAGTATTTAGTTTATTGATTCATCATAAGTATAAGTTATGAATCTCTTTCAAGCCACCTTCTTTCCAGTGGTAAAATATAAGTAACTATACCTTGAATACTCCCGGTGAAATGCTACAATGGTATATCTGTGCGCTTGCAGAATTCCTATTTTCTAATTCACACTAACAAATACCATTACAAGCATTTTTGGCGCCGTTGCTAGAGAGAGAAACAGTTCTTGCAGTAACCATGATACACGGTACCATTTGCAACAAGGAGGAATAAACCCTGAGTACGGGAATGTACTCAGCTAGACTTATCTGTCTTAAACCAAAAATAAATTGACACCAAGGAGTATGCAAGACTTTATAAGGTGTAGCTGGCTTGACAACATTTTGCATAACAGCTTGCTAAGTAAACCTCAACATTTAATTATTTAGCATCAAGTTAATTAGAGCTATTTTACTAAGTTTGCATCTATCCTGTAACAACCATGTTAATTAAGACAGCATCACAACATTAGTAACCATATCCATTTTATTTGCTCCAACATCATAACCATCAATTTCCATCAGCTTACTACGATGGTGAAGCTAGTCGAGTTTCTCACTATCCGGGAGAGATAGCGATTCGAATCGTTTGCAACTAGCTGGGTAAAGCCCATATCACACACCCATACTTCCCCCGTCGGGGTCGCGTTGGATAACCTTTTGCTTAGATTCGGGAACAAGTCATGGGCTTGAGTTGAGCCGCACAGTCAGGGGGGCAGCCGGAAGCCAGGTCGCTCAGGCCATGCCTACCCACGGTCAATCCCTGTCCCCTGCAATGTGCCGTTGAGCCTGGGCTCAACCTCCCAGCCCGACTCCGAGGTACTCGGCTTCACGATCGGAATGAGTTATCCGACCATTATGTGAAGGTACATTCAATCTCGAGTGAGGTCCAACAACGGTACGGTCCTTAACCGACACAGACGAGATCAACATAAACCATGCTATCATCATCCACATATAAGATCCCACCCGGTCTCTATTTATATAACGTCACATGGTTCTTTTCCACGATAGCAAATATAGCCAACCGTGACTGAGTATCCACCTATATCTCGCAGGTGACAGGAAATCACCCGACTTCTACCGATCTAAGCATGGCTAAGCAATAAAGCTTCCTACACATACTAGTAAGGGTATAGGTATAGATATCTGGTGGACAAGGTAAGTCATGCAGCAATGGTTTCATCCAACTCCTATAACTTAATGCACAATACATAAAAGATAGACTCGAGTGCATTTGTAAAAAGAGGGATAAGAGGCTTAGAATGCTCCAGGGCTTGCCTTTAATGAAGCTAGAGGGGGCGTGCTCTAGATACTCCGGCAACTCTTGGACCTGTCCTTCTCCTTCTGGAGCCTCCTGCTAGATATCCTGTGGGTTCTCCTCTCCCACTGTCTTGAACTCCAGCAAAGTCACTCCCTCCGGCGATCCTATATGCATGAATACACATATAAATAAAAGGAATGCACAGGAGATGACATGTATGAATGATATGATGCAAACCTGGCAGAATAAGACATGATATCATAGCAGCAAGTTACTAACAGATACATGTTTAACATGACAACAAGAGGTGATTAGCTTTCTAATTTATTTGACCGAGTAGGTGCATATCTCTTCCTACAAGAAATAGACACTCACCTTTTTCTAGCAACCTAAGGTAGAGTTGTTCCTCAGCTGTTAAGGACCTAACACCTGTAGCTAGCAATTCATTTAATTAGCTTAAGCTACTCAAGCAAGCCACAAAGCTCAAACAAAATAAACAACACAAGAAAAGTTAGGCACAAGCATTAGAGAGCAAAAATAAGAGCTAACTGCATACAACAAGTTAACTCCGGGCATAGACACTCATACCAACAGATTATATAAATTCTAAACATACTAGAAAAGCTATTGGTTGCCCTTAAATAAATTATTTACATGCCTTTCTTAATTTCCTTAGATAGCAAGGTGAATTAGAGAACTATTATTTCTGTTGCTCAATAAAATCTAAGAAAATTACAGCAGCTCTAGTATGCCTTTAATAGCCTACTGTATAAATTTCATAATTTTTGAGCAAGTATAGCAACCTCTAAAATTCTAGCAAGCAA
>JAHUYU010002947.1:0-24401 GCA_030439765.1 Tripidium arundinaceum
AAAGGTCACTATATATAAAATTAAACAGAAGAGTAGCACATGTCCAACTATGATATAGAACAAAATCGCACAACTAATTGAAATGCATGATGCGATCGTTAAATCTCTAAGCTATAAATTATCTAGGAACACGCACATGGCCACAAGGTCACTATATATAAAATTAAACAGAAGAGTAGCACGTGTCCAACTATGATATAGAACAAAATCGCACAACTAATTGAAATGCATGATGCGATCGTTAAATCTCTAAGCTATAAATTATCTAGGAACACGCAAGACGTGCGTCCCGTTGCAATGCACGGGCAATTTTGCTAGTATATATATATATATATATATATATATATATATATATATATATATATCTATACCTAATAATAATATATACCTAATAATAAAGAGGCAAAATTTCCTCCTCTTTTTTGGTCTGGAATTTTTTTGGTCTGGCCTATCCATCTCACATTATATCACGTCTGCCCTCTTTTTGGTTTGGTCTGGTCTTCCAACCATAGTCCGACTCGCTTTGACTTTGTGTGATACACTCGGTTCGTTCAGGAGTCCGTAGCCTCCGCAAATTCTGTGTTGTATTCAATCTTCGTCCCCTAATTAAGCTGCGTTTGGTAGAGATGTATAACGACTCCCAGAGCTGTTAACCCGAGGCGAGGTGGCTCCAGAGCAGAGCAGCGTCGTCGCGGTGCGGAGTCGCGGAACCACCGTCGGCACGGAGCAGCGCTGTTGATCCGTCGAGGCGCGGGGTGAGGGGATCGCGACTTCGGAGCGGAGCAGCGCCATCGAAGCGCGGGGTCGCCGGCCGTCGCGGCGCGGAGTCGCAGAACCGCCGTCGGGACGGAGCAGCGTCGTCGATCTGTCGAGGTGCGGGACGAGGGGATTGAGACTCCGGAGCGGAGCAGCGCCGTCGAGACGCGGGGGCGCCATCGATCTGTCGAGGGGCAGGGCACAGGGGCCGTTGTCCGGCAGCACCGTGAGCCGTCGAGGGGTGGAGGACGCAGGCCCAAAGCCGCCACGGATGGCTTCTCCTTCCTCTGCTCTCTAGACAGCTCCCCACGCAACCCACGACGGCAGCAATGGATTGGACTTGGACTTCGGCGACGGCAGGCTGCGCGGCACAGGTGGGGCACCACGACGCCAACCTCCTGCACCAGGGACGGTCGCGCGGCGTCGGAGGACGTGAGGATGGCCAATGCGGGTGCTGGCGATTGACGGGTGCGGACCGGCCCCGGCAATGCGCTGCTTGCAGCGGCCGCGCTCGCGAGGCTGGAGGCCGCGCTGCGGGCGCGCGCGGGGGACCCCGACTCGCGCGTGGCCCACTTCTTAGATGTTCGATGCCGCGGCGGGCGCCGGCGCCGGGGGCGTGTTGGCCACGATGCTGCTCCTGAGGGGCGACAACGGGCAGGCGCGGTACATGGCTGCGGACGCGCTGGCGTTCGTGGCAGCCAGCCTCGGGAGGCACGGCGGGTGGGGCGGCGGCAAAGATATAAGTGCAAAGCTTCTTGATTGAGCTATGATTATTGCAATTAGTTTCAAATGTAGTTATATACATTTTGCTAAACTATTAAAATTCACTGCCCTACTTTCATAAACCGTCAATTATTTATTTCAATCAAATGTGGCAATTTATTTAATTAAGCAACAGCCATTAATTTTAAAGACGTCAACAAGAATTTGTTTATTTGCTAAGCCAATATCAGTAGCTAACTAGCTATATAGGCATACCATGGCCACAAGGTCACTATATATAAAATTAAACAGAAGAGTAGCACATGTCCAACTATGATATAGAACAAAATCGCACAACTAATTGAAATGCATGATGCGATCGTTAAATCTCTAAGCTATAAATTATCTAGGAACACGCACATGGCCACAAGGTCACTATATATAAAATTAAACAGAAGAGTAGCACGTGTCCAACTATGATATAGAACAAAATCGCACAACTAATTGAAATGCATGATGCGATCGTTAAATCTCTAAGCTATAAATTATCTAGGAACACGCAAGACGTGCGTCCCGTTGCAATGCACGGGCAATTTTGCTAGTATATATATATATATATATATATATATATATATATATATATATATATCTATACCTAATAATAATATATACCTAATAATAAAGAGGCAAAATTTCCTCCTCTTTTTTGGTCTGGAATTTTTTTGGTCTGGCCTTTCCCTAACTACTTCCGTATCTGCGCTGTGCACGGTTTATGTTATTACCGCATTTTTTTTGTTTCCGACTCCGCTCGGCCGTCCGCGGTTCTTTTTCGTGCTCATGTTTTTAATCCGGACTCTGCTCGGCTGTACGTGGGAATCTCTGCTCAGCGGTGTCTGTTTCCTTGTTCCGCTGCTCGGCTCTGGTGTACTTGTTTTAGGTCTCGTGATTTCTTTCTTCTATTTTCTGTCTTTGACTCCGATCTGGTGTACTTTGGGTTTTGGTCTGGTATTTTTTCTCCTTCTGTTTTCTATCTTGATCGTGCTTCGGTGTTTCCTTATAAATGTAAAAGGCAAATAATAAATAAAACACTACCGTTCTTTGAACAATCGACGGTTTCCTAAAAAAATCCCAAAGAATTTCACCATCAAATTATTAATATAGTTTTGATTAGAAACAAAAACTTATTCTTATATTAAATAAAATTACAAACATTTGTTGAATAATTTGTTGTCTAATCCAGTTTAAATAAAAGAGCCTCGGCAATCCCCATGGGGTGCCACGTAAAAAATCGAGAGACGTCTTCTGTCATAGTCATCGGCAGACATATCAATCCTTGGATGCCAGCAACTAACTCAGAGCAGACCCGACTCGCCTAGAAGGATGGTCATGGGTGGAATTTTTTTTAGCCCAAAAGAATTGGGCCTTTTTCAACCCGGCCTAAACTAGGCCCACACCGCAAAATGCTCAGGTCTACCTCTGGTCGATTTTTTTTGTTTTTTTCTTCGTTTGAGTCGAACGATTAAACTAATGGTCAACTCGAGAACTGAAATATTCAAGAGAGGTCTAAATAAAAGTATCCCTATAATCCTCGTTAAAGGTTGGCATGTGAAAAATCAAGAGACGTCTATCATTATAATCATCGCTGACAGATAGACCAATCCTTGACAGATCGACAACTAACTTTTTGCTGACTTTAATTTGGTGTTAGAATTATATATTTTAATGCCTCTTCAAAAGAAGTCTAGAAGCTCGATATTTAACTGTAATAATACGTGGATAATATGAAAACTAAAGTGATGATACATTTATATCTAGATATTTATGTGCTGGGCAATGAGAAAAAAAAATATCAAGGTTGTAAGTTAATTCAATACATGTTTAATAGGACATCCTACATTATAGATGTCATGGTCATCATAGAATAAATTATAGAATTAAACTTTCATAAATTGTAAAAACTTATGTACATATGTACTATTATCGTCGTCATTTATCTTGAACATTGGATAGTTTTTTCTCCCGTCGCAACGCACGGGTATGTTTGCTAGTAATAATAAAGAGAGAAAATTTCAGCGTCTTTTGTCTGGACTTTTTTTCCGTCTGCCAATTCATTTGACCCAACTGTTACCGCGTGCACTCGAGAATCCATATGCCCCACGCCTGCTGCAAGTTTAGTCCGGATAATGATAGCATGGGGCAAAGAGAAGGAAAGAAGAAATCGAACAAAGATTCCAAATCGAATCGAAAAAGAGATCTAAATCGAGTTGAAAAAGAGCTCTAACTTAAATAAAAAAACAGCGAGATTTTTCTCCGCCGTACAAGTATGCAATTTTGGATGTGACTACTTGTAAACCATATAGCAGCTTAACATGTCATCGGAGGCACGAAGCACCGCATAGCAAACGAAAATTAGGAGGAGAGATAATACACATCTCTAAAGAAGAGCAGCCACACCATGGAAAATTATTAAGGAAATCACAAAAATCTCTAAAGAAGAGCAGAGATAATCACAAAAAACAACAGTAATCGGACTGAATCGGCGCTGCTTGGCTCGTCGCGCATGTACATCCGGCCCTCCCCGACCGAATCGGCGCTGCTAGGCTCGTTGACCTTGGAGTCGGCGCTGCCTGCCTTGACGACTTAGCCAAGGCTCCCACCGCCGTCGCGCCTGCGGATCCCGCGGCCACCGGACTTGACTACACCCCACCACGGGGCTCCGTTACAGCGCCCCCAGCACCGCGCATCATGCCACCGACACATCCAGCCGCGCCCATCCAATGATGGTCCGCTTTGCCCCAGGGCACATCAAGGCCAGCGCGACGGTTGGGGGAGAGGCGGTGGCCATGCGACGGCGGCGCGGGGTGGGGAAACAGCGGCGCAGACGAGGTCAGGGCCAACGAGGTCAGGAGATGGCAGCGCGGGACGGGGAGACGGCGGCGCATGCGAGGCCACCGCAGGTGAGGCCGCCCCGGAGGTGCTACCGTGTGGGGAGCGGCTTTGGCTGGGACGGCGTCGCAGGACACAAGAGAAGCGACGCATTGGGGCGGCGAAGATGGAAAGGAAAGGTGGACAGAGAAGCGACGCACAGTTTGGCCTCTACCCGTCCGTCGTGTGTGGTGATAAGGTATAGAGAGAGAGAAAAGAATAATAAAGAGAAATAAAAGAGAAAAATAATAAAGAGATCAGCAGGTTTGTCCGTCTACCATCTTCTCCTTCCTAGGTCCGATTTATTTTTCTTTTGTACCGTCCGTCCCGTCCGAGTATCAGATAATCGTCTCTTTCTTTTTTTCCATTTGGTTTGTTCGTTTTTCGTAAATATGGAAATAGGCATCTCAATAGGAAGATGACGTCCGTCTCGTGTTTTTTCCCATTCCGTCATAAATATAGAAAAAATAGGAATAGGAAGATGAATAATAACAACCTATATGTATATATATACTCTATCTATTCTATACCTATCTATATATACCTAATATTAAAGAGCTAAATTTTTTTATTTTTTTATGGCCTTCTCCTTAAATCGAATCAAACATAAAATGTTCGAGGCCGCCGCTGCGCAGGCGGCGCAAGGCCATAGGGCCGCAAGGGCACCGAGTCGCGGGCTACCGAGGCGCCTGGGGTGAAAATGCTCCGACGACTGACAATTTGAAAACGAGAAAGTAGATAGTATGAGCTAATTGTAATACATAGCAATTCTATGGTTCGACAGTATCTCCCGCACCATGCTTTTGAATTCATCTTGGTATTGAACTCCATGTTATGCCAAGACACATATTGCTCTAACTTATGTATGGGTAGGTGCGGGAGATACTGTCGAACCATAGAATTGCTATGTATTACAATTAGCTCATACTATCTACTTTCTCGTTTTCAAATTGTCAGTCGTCGGAGCATTTTCACCCCAGGCGCCTCGGTAGCCCGCGACTCGGTGCCCTTGCGGCCCTATGGCCTTGCGCCGCCTGCGCAGCGGCGGCCTCGAACATTTTATGTTTGATTCGATTTAAGGAGAAGGCCATAAAAAAATAAAAAAAATTTAGCTCTTTAATATTAGGTATATATAGATAGGTATAGAATAGATAGAGTATATATATACATATAGGTTGTTATTATTCATCTTCCTATTCCTATTTTTTCTATATTTATGACGGAATGGGAAAAAACACGAGACGGACGTCATCTTCCTATTGAGATGCCTATTTCCATATTTACGAAAAACGAACAAACCAAATGGAAAAAAAGAAAGAGACGATTATCTGATACTCGGACGGGACGGACGGTACAAAAGAAAAATAAATCGGACCTAGGAAGGAGAAGATGGTAGACGGACAAACCTGCTGATCTCTTTATTATTTTTCTCTTTTATTTCTCTTTATTATTCTTTTCTCTCTCTCTATACCTTATCACCACACACGACGGACGGGTAGAGGCCAAACTGTGCGTCGCTTCTCTGTCCACCTTTCCTTTCCATCTTCGCGCCCCAATGCGTCGCTTCTCTTGTGTCCTGCGACGCCGTCCCAGCCAAAGCCGCTCCCCACACGGTAGCACCTCCGGGGCGGCCTCACCTGCGGTGGCCTCGCATGCGCCGCCGTCTCCCCGTCCCGCGCTGCCATCTCCTGACCTCGTTGGCCCTGACCTCGTCTGCGCCGCTGTTTCCCCACCCCGCGCCGCCGTCGCATGGCCACCGCCTCTCCCCCAACCGTCGCGCTGGCCTTGATGTGCCCTGGGGCAAAGCGGACCATCATTGGATGGGCGCGGCTGGATGTGTCGGTGGCATGATGCGCGGTGCTGGGGGCGCTGTAACGGAGCCCCGTGGTGGGGTGTAGTCAAGTCCGGTGGCCGCGGGATCCGCAGGCGCGACGGCGGTGGGAGCCTTGGCTAAGTCGTCAAGGCAGGCAGCGCCGACTCCAAGGTCAACGAGCCTAGCAGCGCCGATTCGGTCGGGGAGGGCCGGATGTACATGCGCGACGAGCCAAGCAGCGCCGATTCAGTCCGATTACTGTTGTTTTTTGTGATTATCTCTGCTCTTCTTTAGAGATTTTTGTGATTTCCTTAATAATTTTCCATGGTGTGGCTGCTCTTCTTTAGAGATGTGTATTATCTCTCCTCCTAATTTTCGTTTGCTATGCGGTGCTTCGTGCCTCCGATGACATGTTAAGCTGCTATATGGTTTACAAGTAGTCACATCCAAAATTGCATACTTGTACGGCGGAGAAAAATCTCGCTGTTTTTTTATTTAAGTTAGAGCTCTTTTTCAACTCGATTTAGATCTCTTTTTCGATTCGATTTGGAATCTTTGTTCGATTTCTTCTTTCCTTCTCTTTGCCCCATGCTATCATTATCCGGACTAAACTTGCAGCAGGCGTGGGGCATATGGATTCTCGAGTGCACGCGGTAACAGTTGGGTCAAATGAATTGGCAGACGGAAAAAAAGTCCAGACAAAAGACGCTGAAATTTTCTCTCTTTATTATTACTAGCAAACATACCCGTGCGTTGCGACGGGAGAAAAAACTATCCAATGTTCAAGATAAATGACGACGATAATAGTACATATGTACATAAGTTTTTACAATTTATGAAAGTTTAATTCTATAATTTATTCTATGATGACCATGACATCTATAATGTAGGATGTCCTATTAAACATGTATTGAATTAACTTACAACCTTGATATTTTTTTTTCTCATTGCCCAGCACATAAATATCTAGATATAAATGTATCATCACTTTAGTTTTCATATTATCCACGTATTATTACAGTTAAATATCGAGCTTCTAGACTTCTTTTGAAGAGGCATTAAAATATATAATTCTAACACCAAATTAAAGTCAGCAAAAAGTTAGTTGTCGATCTGTCAAGGATTGGTCTATCTGTCAGCGATGATTATAATGATAGACGTCTCTTGATTTTTCACATGCCAACCTTTAACGAGGATTATAGGGATACTTTTATTTAGACCTCTCTTGAATATTTCAGTTCTCGAGTTGACCATTAGTTTAATCGTTCGACTCAAACGAAGAAAAAAACAAAAAAAATCGACCAGAGGTAGACCTGAGCATTTTGCGGTGTGGGCCTAGTTTAGGCCGGGTTGAAAAAGGCCCAATTCTTTTGGGCTAAAAAAAATTCCACCCATGACCATCCTTCTAGGCGAGTCGGGTCTGCTCTGAGTTAGTTGCTGGCATCCAAGGATTGATATGTCTGCCGATGACTATGACAGAAGACGTCTCTCGATTTTTTACGTGGCACCCCATGGGGATTGCCGAGGCTCTTTTATTTAAACTGGATTAGACAACAAATTATTCAACAAATGTTTGTAATTTTATTTAATATAAGAATAAGTTTTTGTTTCTAATCAAAACTATATTAATAATTTGATGGTGAAATTCTTTGGGATTTTTTTAGGAAACCGTCGATTGTTCAAAGAACGGTAGTGTTTTATTTATTATTTGCCTTTTACATTTATAAGGAAACACCGAAGCACGATCAAGATAGAAAACAGAAGGAGAAAAAATACCAGACCAAAACCCAAAGTACACCAGATCGGAGTCAAAGACAGAAAATAGAAGAAAGAAATCACGAGACCTAAAACAAGTACACCAGAGCCGAGCAGCGGAACAAGGAAACAGACACCGCTGAGCAGAGATTCCCACGTACAGCCGAGCAGAGTCCGGATTAAAAACATGAGCACGAAAAAGAACCGCGGACGGCCGAGCGGAGTCGGAAACAAAAAAAATGCGGTAATAACATAAACCGTGCACAGCGCAGATACGGAAGTAGTTAGGGAAAGGCCAGACCAAAAAAATTCCAGACCAAAAAAGAGGAGGAAATTTTGCCTCTTTATTATTAGGTATATATTATTATTAGGTATAGATATATATATATATATATATATATATATATATATATATATATATACTAGCAAAATTGCCCGTGCATTGCAACGGGACGCACGTCTTGCGTGTTCCTAGATAATTTATAGCTTAGAGATTTAACGATCGCATCATGCATTTCAATTAGTTGTGCGATTTTGTTCTATATCATAGTTGGACACGTGCTACTCTTCTGTTTAATTTTATATATAGTGACCTTGTGGCCATGTGCGTGTTCCTAGATAATTTATAGCTTAGAGATTTAACGATCGCATCATGCATTTCAATTAGTTGTGCGATTTTGTTCTATATCATAGTTGGACATGTGCTACTCTTCTGTTTAATTTTATATATAGTGACCTTGTGGCCATGGTATGCCTATATAGCTAGTTAGCTACTGATATTGGCTTAGCAAATAAACAAATTCTTGTTGACGTCTTTAAAATTAATGGCTGTTGCTTAATTAAATAAATTGCCACATTTGATTGAAATAAATAATTGACGGTTTATGAAAGTAGGGCAGTGAATTTTAATAGTTTAGCAAAATGTATATAACTACATTTGAAACTAATTGCAATAATCATAGCTCAATCAAGAAGCTTTGCACTTATATCTTTGCCGCCGCCCCACCCGCCGTGCCTCCCGAGGCTGGCTGCCACGAACGCCAGCGCGTCCGCAGCCATGTACCGCGCCTGCCCGTTGTCGCCCCTCAGGAGCAGCATCGTGGCCAACACGCCCCCGGCGCCGGCGCCCGCCGCGGCATCGAACATCTAAGAAGTGGGCCACGCGCGAGTCGGGGTCCCCCGCGCGCGCCCGCAGCGCGGCCTCCAGCCTCGCGAGCGCGGCCGCTGCAAGCAGCGCATTGCCGGGGCCGGTCCGCACCCGTCAATCGCCAGCACCCGCATTGGCCATCCTCACGTCCTCCGACGCCGCGCGACCGTCCCTGGTGCAGGAGGTTGGCGTCGTGGTGCCCCACCTGTGCCGCGCAGCCTGCCGTCGCCGAAGTCCAAGTCCAATCCATTGCTGCCGTCGTGGGTTGCGTGGGGAGCTGTCTAGAGAGCAGAGGAAGGAGAAGCCATCCGTGGCGGCTTTGGGCCTGCGTCCTCCACCCCTCGACGGCTCACGGTGCTGCCGGACAACGGCCCCTGTGCCCTGCCCCTCGACAGATCGATGGCGCCCCCGCGTCTCGACGGCGCTGCTCCGCTCCGGAGTCTCAATCCCCTCGTCCCGCACCTCGACAGATCGACGACGCTGCTCCGTCCCGACGGCGGTTCTGCGACTCCGCGCCGCGACGGCCGGCGACCCCGCGCTTCGATGGCGCTGCTCCGCTCCGAAGTCGCGATCCCCTCACCCCGCGCCTCGACGGATCAACAGCGCTGCTCCGTGCCGACGGTGGTTCCGCGACTCCGCACCGCGACGACGCTGCTCTGCTCTGGAGCCACCTCGCCTCGGGTTAACAGCTCTGGGAGTCGTTATACATCTCTACCAAACGCAGCTTAATTAGGGGACGAAGATTGAATACAACACAGAATTTGCGGAGGCTACGGACTCCTGAACGAACCGAGTGTATCACACAAAGTCAAAGCGAGTCGGACTATGGTTGGAAGACCAGACCAAACCAAAAAGAGGGCAGACGTGATATAATGTGAGATGGATAGGCCAGACCAAAAAAATTCCAGACCAAAAAAGAGGAGAAAATTTTGCCTCTTTATTATTAGGTAGGTATAGATATAGATTATAATTATTAATTATTAGGTAGGTATATAGATATAGATTAGTAAATTTTCCATATGTTTGAAAAGTACCTAAAAAAATAGTGTATTAATAAGTAAAACTACCACATTGATCATATAAATCTCTATTATAGCGATCTAGATTTATCAAAAGATATAGGAAAAAATAAACAAAGACTCCAACATAGATAGCATAGGTATAGAAAGAGATAGTAGTTGTGTAGAATTCAATCACTATTTTAACTGGATTTTCCCATATGGTAATAAAAATAGAGAAAACCACAGAATATTATGGGACGAATTACAAGCATGCACTACAGCTATCAAAGCTGGACACCAATGGCTCTGTTGGGCTGGTATTAAAAGCGGCTGTTGCTGATGCTGATGCTGATTTTTGTGAGAGAAAAACACTGTTGAATGGCTAGTTGATTCTGGCTGTTTAGAGCAGCCGAACAGAGCGAATGTCTTGGCATGTCTATGAAAAAACCGTACAAGCACTTCGGATTCACATGCCAATTCTTTCTCATCCAGTGTGCTTATGCCTTGCTATCTCAATATGCTGTCTCGTTGTGGCTCTAAGCTCGACAAGTGGAGCAGAGCAACGACGGGCAGAGTAGGATGGAGCTATGGTGGGGCCGCAACAAAGACACAAGTTCATGTGGGGTGGAGTGGAGGCAGGGCCATGGTGGAGATGACTTTGTTCCTTCGCTCCCAAATGATCATGCGGAGCCCTAGGCAGAATGAATCTACGCGGGGGCTGCGCCAGCAGCCAGGTGGAGATGGAGGCCGATGACGGCGCCTCAGCTTCATGCGACGGGAGATGGAGGCCAATGGCGGCTCCTTCACTTCGTGCAGGGGGATGCTGGCAGACGTGGCACGCTAGGAGACCGATAAATGGGGCAGGCAGATCCACGGTCGACGGAGGTGGCGGTGCATGTAGTGATGAGGCGATGAGCTTGAATCTGGCGGAGAAGGAGCGATGGGACGCCACACTCATCTTTGGTTTTGGAGACTGGGGGAGGCAGCTAGACCAAGAGCAATGGCACGTGTGACCGAGACAGAAGAGATAAAAGAGAAGACGCGTAGTTAGGAGAGGATATTTTTGTCATTTCTCTATCTATGAAGGCCAACTAGTAAACTAACAACTAGGTGTGAATTTGGTAAATGAGTCAACTCTAAAAGACTCTCTATATCCTTCCTAATTGTTAGAAAAATAGAGATTTGAATGAAAAATACCCTCCGACAGATTTCTTTTAATTGGTTGTCTAAATATAGCCGTCCTCTATTCTGGATTCTCGCTAGCTAAAGGTAGAGAGCGAGATTGGTTTTCTAGAGTATGCATAAGATATAGATATAGAAAGCGATTTTTAATGAGAGAGTGGATTTTAGACTAATTAAAATCAGTGAGCTACCCGTTGCTAGTCCATGGATCCAATTATCCCTCCGCTATTTAGGCAACACGTCGCAGAGACACGGTTGCACTCGCTCGCTCACACAGGACACTCTTGCCGTTGCCTGCTTTCACCGGAACTCCAGGCGAACGAAAAGATGGCCGTCGCTGGTAAAGCCGCCCACACGGCGCCGCATGCGCTCCTGCTCCCCTACCCGGCGCAGGGCTACGTGATCCTGGCCGACCGCCTCATCGACCGCGGCTACGCCGTCACTTTCGTCAACACCGAGTTCAACCACCGCCGCATCGTGGCCGCCGCCGCCGCAGCCGGAGGTCCCGGAGTTGCCTCCGCCGGCGACCGGCTGCGGCTCGTGGCAGTCGCGGACGGGATGGACGATGGCGAGAACCGCGACGACTTCGTCCGCCTCAACGCCTGCATGCAGGAGGCCATCCCGCCGCAGCTGGACGCGCTCCTCGACGCCGCCGACGGAGGCCTGGGCAAGGTGACGCGCGTCGTGGTCGACGTCTTGATGTCGTGGGCACTGGACGCGGCGAAACAGCGTGGGCTCTCGGCCGCCGCCCTCTGGGCCGCGTCCGCGGCGGTGCTCGCCGTGCTGATCGGCGCCACAGACCTCATACGCGATGGCGTCATCGATGACGACGGTGAGAGTTGAGACAAGCAACTTAGCATTAATTTCTCACTAATGGCTACCAGAACTGTCTTATTCCAAATGAGGGTACGTACGTGTCAGTCTGTGAGGGACAGGACGGTAATTAGGCCTTGTTTAGTTCCCTTCAAAATTTCAAAACTTTACAAGATTTTCTGTCATATCGAATTTTTGGACGCATGCATGGAGTATTAAATGTAGATAAAAAAATAACTAATTGCACAGTTTATCTGTAAATCACGAGACGAATCTTTTGAGCCTAGTTAGACCATGATTGGACACTAATTGTCAAATACAAACGAAAGTGCTACAATTCAAAATTCCAAATCTTTTTGTATCTAAACGAGGCCTGAATCGATCCATTTCATTTCGTAAACCAAAAATGAGAGAGAAAGATAATAGACCACCTCACACCTTAAACCAAACACCTTATTTTTGAGCTGAAAACTTCTTGTCTAAACTAAAATAGAAAGTTAAAAAAAACTAGCAAAGATGGCCGGCACAAATAGTATATGTAGGCATGTACGTAGCTAGTGTTTTTTCACTACAGTAATTAGTTTTTTTCTTACTTGAAAATATCTTTTCTAAATAATTTTATTCCTTTGTTTAATTGTATTGGTTCTCTCTCCATGCAACTTATTGCATCCACCGCACAAACTCCATATAGCTATTATCAATGAATTTCTTGGCTTAAAACTAATTCTCTCTCTCTCTCTCTCGTCTTCTTTTATCCCACTCCCACTAGTAATCGTGGTCGTGCTTATTATGCAAGCCTCTCACAAGTTGTTTAGTCCCTTAACTCTCTTCGGAATTTATGTTTTATATCACCTTATAACACCGGTGATGTGCTGATTTCATACTTGCTAACCATGCCACTCTACTAGATTGTTGTCAGCAATAATGTGATCCAATTATTTTGGCTAGTGATAAGCTTTTCGTTTAGGAAAAATCAAAACGATATCTGTTGCTTTGCTATGAACGTCTCACGCATACGCATCAGAGAATCGATTGAACAGTTACAAGTAGGGTATCAAAAGCCAATATGCTTTTGAGCTTTTCGTTACTTGGTCATAATATCGGACATAAGAATTTGTTCCTCCCCTAGGACACTGTCATGAAAGTCGTAAGGTTTGATCCAAGATTATTGTAGTCGACACTTTTTTGGTTGTTTTTTTTTCCAATTCATCCATGTCATTAGAGATGCAAAACTTTCCGCAACGAAAACAGGGGGAAATGGCTTGTCGAGCTTAGAGCCACAACGAGACAGCATATTGAGATAGCAAGGCATAAGCACACTGGATGAGAAAGAATTGGCATGTGAATCCGAAGTGCTTGTACGGTTTTTTCATAGACATGCCAAGACATTCGCTCTGTTCGGCTGCTCTAAACAGCCAGAATCAACTAGCCATTCAACAGTGTTTTTCTCTCACAAAAATCAGCATCAGCATCAGCAACAGCCGCTTTTAATACCAGCCCAACAGAGCCATTGGTGTCCAGCTTTGATAGCTGTAGTGCATGCTTGTAATTCGTCCCATAATATTCTGTGGTTTTCTCTATTTTTATTACCATATGGGAAAATCCAGTTAAAATAGTGATTGAATTCTACACAACTACTATCTCTTTCTATACCTATGCTATCTATGTTGGAGTCTTTGTTTATTTTTTCCTATATCTTTTGATAAATCTAGATCGCATCATGCATTTCAATTAGTTGTGCGATTTTGTTCTATATCATAGTTGGACATGTGCTACTCTTCTGTTTAATTTTATATATAGTGACCTTGTGGCCATGGTATGCCTATATAGCTAGTTAGCTACTGATATTGGCTTAGCAAATAAACAAATTCTTGTTGACGTCTTTAAAATTAATGGCTGTTGCTTAATTAAATAAATTGCCACATTTGATTGAAATAAATAATTGACGGTTTATGAAAGTAGGGCAGTGAATTTTAATAGTTTAGCAAAATGTATATAACTACATTTGAAACTAATTGCAATAATCATAGCTCAATCAAGAAGCTTTGCACTTATATCTTTGCCGCCGCCCCACCCGCCGTGCCTCCCGAGGCTGGCTGCCACGAACGCCAGCGCGTCCGCAGCCATGTACCGCGCCTGCCCGTTGTCGCCCCTCAGGAGCAGCATCGTGGCCAACACGCCCCCGGCGCCGGCGCCCGCCGCGGCATCGAACATCTAAGAAGTGGGCCACGCGCGAGTCGGGGTCCCCCGCGCGCGCCCGCAGCGCGGCCTCCAGCCTCGCGAGCGCGGCCGCTGCAAGCAGCGCATTGCCGGGGCCGGTCCGCACCCGTCAATCGCCAGCACCCGCATTGGCCATCCTCACGTCCTCCGACGCCGCGCGACCGTCCCTGGTGCAGGAGGTTGGCGTCGTGGTGCCCCACCTGTGCCGCGCAGCCTGCCGTCGCCGAAGTCCAAGTCCAATCCATTGCTGCCGTCGTGGGTTGCGTGGGGAGCTGTCTAGAGAGCAGAGGAAGGAGAAGCCATCCGTGGCGGCTTTGGGCCTGCGTCCTCCACCCCTCGACGGCTCACGGTGCTGCCGGACAACGGCCCCTGTGCCCTGCCCCTCGACAGATCGATGGCGCCCCCGCGTCTCGACGGCGCTGCTCCGCTCCGGAGTCTCAATCCCCTCGTCCCGCACCTCGACAGATCGACGACGCTGCTCCGTCCCGACGGCGGTTCTGCGACTCCGCGCCGCGACGGCCGGCGACCCCGCGCTTCGATGGCGCTGCTCCGCTCCGAAGTCGCGATCCCCTCACCCCGCGCCTCGACGGATCAACAGCGCTGCTCCGTGCCGACGGTGGTTCCGCGACTCCGCACCGCGACGACGCTGCTCTGCTCTGGAGCCACCTCGCCTCGGGTTAACAGCTCTGGGAGTCGTTATACATCTCTACCAAACGCAGCTTAATTAGGGGACGAAGATTGAATACAACACAGAATTTGCGGAGGCTACGGACTCCTGAACGAACCGAGTGTATCACACAAAGTCAAAGCGAGTCGGACTATGGTTGGAAGACCAGACCAAACCAAAAAGAGGGCAGACGTGATATAATGTGAGATGGATAGGCCAGACCAAAAAAATTCCAGACCAAAAAAGAGGAGAAAATTTTGCCTCTTTATTATTAGGTAGGTATAGATATAGATTATAATTATTAATTATTAGGTAGGTATATAGATATAGATTAGTAAATTTTCCATATGTTTGAAAAGTACCTAAAAAAATAGTGTATTAATAAGTAAAACTACCACATTGATCATATAAATCTCTATTATAGCGATCTAGATTTATCAAAAGATATAGGAAAAAATAAACAAAGACTCCAACATAGATAGCATAGGTATAGAAAGAGATAGTAGTTGTGTAGAATTCAATCACTATTTTAACTGGATTTTCCCATATGGTAATAAAAATAGAGAAAACCACAGAATATTATGGGACGAATTACAAGCATGCACTACAGCTATCAAAGCTGGACACCAATGGCTCTGTTGGGCTGGTATTAAAAGCGGCTGTTGCTGATGCTGATGCTGATTTTTGTGAGAGAAAAACACTGTTGAATGGCTAGTTGATTCTGGCTGTTTAGAGCAGCCGAACAGAGCGAATGTCTTGGCATGTCTATGAAAAAACCGTACAAGCACTTCGGATTCACATGCCAATTCTTTCTCATCCAGTGTGCTTATGCCTTGCTATCTCAATATGCTGTCTCGTTGTGGCTCTAAGCTCGACAAGCCATTTCCCCCTGTTTTCGTTGCGGAAAGTTTTGCATCTCTAATGACATGGATGAATTGGAAAAAAAAACAACCAAAAAAGTGTCGACTACAATAATCTTGGATCAAACCTTACGACTTTCATGGCAGTGTCCTAGGGGAGGAACAAATTCTTATGTCCGATATTATGACCAAGTAACGAAAAGCTCAAAAGCATATTGGCTTTTGATACCCTACTTGTAACTGTTCAATCGATTCTCTGATGCGTATGCGTGAGACGTTCATAGCAAAGCAACAGATATCGTTTTGATTTTTCCTAAACGAAAAGCTTATCACTAGCCAAAATAATTGGATCACATTATTGCTGACAACAATCTAGTAGAGTGGCATGGTTAGCAAGTATGAAATCAGCACATCACCGGTGTTATAAGGTGATATAAAACATAAATTCCGAAGAGAGTTAAGGGACTAAACAACTTGTGAGAGGCTTGCATAATAAGCACGACCACGATTACTAGTGGGAGTGGGATAAAAGAAGACGAGAGAGAGAGAGAGAGAATTAGTTTTAAGCCAAGAAATTCATTGATAATAGCTATATGGAGTTTGTGCGGTGGATGCAATAAGTTGCATGGAGAGAGAACCAATACAATTAAACAAAGGAATAAAATTATTTAGAAAAGATATTTTCAAGTAAGAAAAAAACTAATTACTGTAGTGAAAAAACACTAGCTACGTACATGCCTACATATACTATTTGTGCCGGCCATCTTTGCTAGTTTTTTTAACTTTCTATTTTAGTTTAGACAAGAAGTTTTCAGCTCAAAAATAAGGTGTTTGGTTTAAGGTGTGAGGTGGTCTATTATCTTTCTCTCTCATTTTTGGTTTACGAAATGAAATGGATCGATTCAGGCCTCGTTTAGATACAAAAAGATTTGGAATTTTGAATTGTAGCACTTTCGTTTGTATTTGACAATTAGTGTCCAATCATGGTCTAACTAGGCTCAAAAGATTCGTCTCGTGATTTACAGATAAACTGTGCAATTAGTTATTTTTTTATCTACATTTAATACTCCATGCATGCGTCCAAAAATTCGATATGACAGAAAATCTTGTAAAGTTTTGAAATTTTGAAGGGAACTAAACAAGGCCTAATTACCGTCCTGTCCCTCACAGACTGACACGTACGTACCCTCATTTGGAATAAGACAGTTCTGGTAGCCATTAGTGAGAAATTAATGCTAAGTTGCTTGTCTCAACTCTCACCGTCGTCATCGATGACGCCATCGCGTATGAGGTCTGTGGCGCCGATCAGCACGGCGAGCACCGCCGCGGACGCGGCCCAGAGGGCGGCGGCCGAGAGCCCACGCTGTTTCGCCGCGTCCAGTGCCCACGACATCAAGACGTCGACCACGACGCGCGTCACCTTGCCCAGGCCTCCGTCGGCGGCGTCGAGGAGCGCGTCCAGCTGCGGCGGGATGGCCTCCTGCATGCAGGCGTTGAGGCGGACGAAGTCGTCGCGGTTCTCGCCATCGTCCATCCCGTCCGCGACTGCCACGAGCCGCAGCCGGTCGCCGGCGGAGGCAACTCCGGGACCTCCGGCTGCGGCGGCGGCGGCCACGATGCGGCGGTGGTTGAACTCGGTGTTGACGAAAGTGACGGCGTAGCCGCGGTCGATGAGGCGGTCGGCCAGGATCACGTAGCCCTGCGCCGGGTAGGGGAGCAGGAGCGCATGCGGCGCCGTGTGGGCGGCTTTACCAGCGACGGCCATCTTTTCGTTCGCCTGGAGTTCCGGTGAAAGCAGGCAACGGCAAGAGTGTCCTGTGTGAGCGAGCGAGTGCAACCGTGTCTCTGCGACGTGTTGCCTAAATAGCGGAGGGATAATTGGATCCATGGACTAGCAACGGGTAGCTCACTGATTTTAATTAGTCTAAAATCCACTCTCTCATTAAAAATCGCTTTCTATATCTATATCTTATGCATACTCTAGAAAACCAATCTCGCTCTCTACCTTTAGCTAGCGAGAATCCAGAATAGAGGACGGCTATATTTAGACAACCAATTAAAAGAAATCTGTCGGAGGGTATTTTTCATTCAAATCTCTATTTTTCTAACAATTAGGAAGGATATAGAGAGTCTTTTAGAGTTGACTCATTTACCAAATTCACACCTAGTTGTTAGTTTACTAGTTGGCCTTCATAGATAGAGAAATGACAAAAATATCCTCTCCTAACTACGCGTCTTCTCTTTTATCTCTTCTGTCTCGGTCACACGTGCCATTGCTCTTGGTCTAGCTGCCTCCCCCAGTCTCCAAAACCAAAGATGAGTGTGGCGTCCCATCGCTCCTTCTCCGCCAGATTCAAGCTCATCGCCTCATCACTACATGCACCGCCACCTCCGTCGACCGTGGATCTGCCTGCCCCATTTATCGGTCTCCTAGCGTGCCACGTCTGCCAGCATCCCCCTGCACGAAGTGAAGGAGCCGCCATTGGCCTCCATCTCCCGTCGCATGAAGCTGAGGCGCCGTCATCGGCCTCCATCTCCACCTGGCTGCTGGCGCAGCCCCCGCGTAGATTCATTCTGCCTAGGGCTCCGCATGATCATTTGGGAGCGAAGGAACAAAGTCATCTCCACCATGGCCCTGCCTCCACTCCACCCCACATGAACTTGTGTCTTTGTTGCGGCCCCACCATAGCTCCATCCTACTCTGCCCGTCGTTGCTCTGCTCCACTTGTCGAGCCCCTGCCATGGCCCCACGCCGATCTCGACCGTACTCATCTCGGTCATCCCTGCATCAGCCTCGGCATCCAATTGAACCCTTTCCTAGCTACCCCAACATCGACCACCATCGCTGCCACTCCAAGTTGATATGACGACGACATATCCAAGCGGGTGGGTGTCGGTCCCTTAAGAGAAGGTGAGAGAACATAGAAATAGGGCACTTTTGTCTAATCAAAGATCTATTAGCCATCTATTAGATGAGATCTAAACATCCCTAGACTAATTTTTAGCTGGCTAATTTTTATTGAGGTCTAATAATTAGTCTTATGTTTCTAAACCGATCTTAGTATTTGTAAATGGAGCCTGTCCAGAAGAGTACAGTAGGATTGATTAATTAGGTTGAACTAGTGCTGCTGCACCAGTCTTACTGACAAATTTCATTCTGGAAATCGTCGTTGTCTATTGTACGTCAAACCATCATCGCCACATGGAATGCGTGCGATGTATCACAATCAGAATCTGCAACTTCTTCTAGTGATGTGGGGTTCTCCTAATGTTTTAGCATTCAATATTTAGTATAAACTTTTTCTACCAAATGTCTCCTAATGAGGATTTCCATATGCTATGACTAGGGGTAGTGTTTTATTACTACTTAAAAACACTAGGAGAACACCATTTTTTAGTGTATCCAGTGAAAGGCAATCTTGTGATCTTTAGCTTGCAGGGAAACACTCTTCGACATGTGCTCCATGTGCCTCTTTGTGACTCACCCACCCTACCACCGGGATGGAGACGCGAATTAAGGGTTCAATTGGATGCCGAGGCTGATGCAGGGATGACCGAGATGAGTACGGTCGAGATCGGCGTGGGGCCATGGCAGGGGCTCGACAAGTGGAGCAGAGCAACGACGGGCAGAGTAGGATGGAGCTATGGTGGGGCCGCAACAAAGACACAAGTTCATGTGGGGTGGAGTGGAGGCAGGGCCATGGTGGAGATGACTTTGTTCCTTCGCTCCCAAATGATCATGCGGAGCCCTAGGCAGAATGAATCTACGCGGGGGCTGCGCCAGCAGCCAGGTGGAGATGGAGGCCGATGACGGCGCCTCAGCTTCATGCGACGGGAGATGGAGGCCAATGGCGGCTCCTTCACTTCGTGCAGGGGGATGCTGGCAGACGTGGCACGCTAGGAGACCGATAAATGGGGCAGGCAGATCCACGGTCGACGGAGGTGGCGGTGCATGTAGTGATGAGGCGATGAGCTTGAATCTGGCGGAGAAGGAGCGATGGGACGCCACACTCATCTTTGGTTTTGGAGACTGGGGAGGCAGCTAGACCAAGAGCAATGGCACGTGTGACCGAGACAGAAGAGATAAAAGAGAAGACGCGTAGTTAGGAGAGGATATTTTTGTCATTTCTCTATCTATGAAGGCCAACTAGTAAACTAACAACTAGGTGTGAATTTGGTAAATGAGTCAACTCTAAAAGACTCTCTATATCCTTCCTAATTGTTAGAAAAATAGAGATTTGAATGAAAAATACCCTCCGACAGATTTCTTTTAATTGGTTGTCTAAATATAGCCGTCCTCTATTCTGGATTCTCGCTAGCTAAAGGTAGAGAGCGAGATTGGTTTTCTAGAGTATGCATAAGATATAGATATAGAAAGCGATTTTTAATGAGAGAGTGGATTTTAGACTAATTAAAATCAGTGAGCTACCCGTTGCTAGTCCATGGATCCAATTATCCCTCCGCTATTTAGGCAACACGTCGCAGAGACACGGTTGCACTCGCTCGCTCACACAGGACACTCTTGCCGTTGCCTGCTTTCACCGGAACTCCAGGCGAACGAAAAGATGGCCGTCGCTGGTAAAGCCGCCCACACGGCGCCGCATGCGCTCCTGCTCCCCTACCCGGCGCAGGGCTACGTGATCCTGGCCGACCGCCTCATCGACCGCGGCTACGCCGTCACTTTCGTCAACACCGAGTTCAACCACCGCCGCATCGTGGCCGCCGCCGCCGCAGCCGGAGGTCCCGGAGTTGCCTCCGCCGGCGACCGGCTGCGGCTCGTGGCAGTCGCGGACGGGATGGACGATGGCGAGAACCGCGACGACTTCGTCCGCCTCAACGCCTGCATGCAGGAGGCCATCCCGCCGCAGCTGGACGCGCTCCTCGACGCCGCCGACGGAGGCCTGGGCAAGGTGACGCGCGTCGTGGTCGACGTCTTGATGTCGTGGGCACTGGACGCGGCGAAACAGCGTGGGCTCTCGGCCGCCGCCCTCTGGGCCGCGTCCGCGGCGGTGCTCGCCGTGCTGATCGGCGCCACAGACCTCATACGCGATGGCGTCATCGATGACGACGGTGGTTGAACTCGGTGTTGACGAAAGTGACGGCGTAGCCGCGGTCGATGAGGCGGTCGGCCAGGATCACGTAGCCCTGCGCCGGGTAGGGGAGCAGGAGCGCATGCGGCGCCGTGTGGGCGGCTTTACCAGCGACGGCCATCTTTTCGTTCGCCTGGAGTTCCGGTGAAAGCAGGCAACGGCAAGAGTGTCCTGTGTGAGCGAGCGAGTGCAACCGTGTCTCTGCGACGTGTTGCCTAAATAGCGGAGGGATAATTGGATCCATGGACTAGCAACGGGTAGCTCACTGATTTTAATTAGTCTAAAATCCACTCTCTCATTAAAAATCGCTTTCTATATCTATATCTTATGCATACTCTAGAAAACCAATCTCGCTCTCTACCTTTAGCTAGCGAGAATCCAGAATAGAGGACGGCTATATTTAGACAACCAATTAAAAGAAATCTGTCGGAGGGTATTTTTCATTCAAATCTCTATTTTTCTAACAATTAGGAAGGATATAGAGAGTCTTTTAGAGTTGACTCATTTACCAAATTCACACCTAGTTGTTAGTTTACTAGTTGGCCTTCATAGATAGAGAAATGACAAAAATATCCTCTCCTAACTACGCGTCTTCTCTTTTATCTCTTCTGTCTCGGTCACACGTGCCATTGCTCTTGGTCTAGCTGCCTCCCCCAGTCTCCAAAACCAAAGATGAGTGTGGCGTCCCATCGCTCCTTCTCCGCCAGATTCAAGCTCATCGCCTCATCACTACATGCACCGCCACCTCCGTCGACCGTGGATCTGCCTGCCCCATTTATCGGTCTCCTAGCGTGCCACGTCTGCCAGCATCCCCCTGCACGAAGTGAAGGAGCCGCCATTGGCCTCCATCTCCCGTCGCATGAAGCTGAGGCGCCGTCATCGGCCTCCATCTCCACCTGGCTGCTGGCGCAGCCCCCGCGTAGATTCATTCTGCCTAGGGCTCCGCATGATCATTTGGGAGCGAAGGAACAAAGTCATCTCCACCATGGCCCTGCCTCCACTCCACCCCACATGAACTTGTGTCTTTGTTGCGGCCCCACCATAGCTCCATCCTACTCTGCCCGTCGTTGCTCTGCTCCACTTGTCGAGCCCCTGCCATGGCCCCACGCCGATCTCGACCGTACTCATCTCGGTCATCCCTGCATCAGCCTCGGCATCCAATTGAACCCTTAATTCGCGTCTCCATCCCGGTGGTAGGGGTGGGTGAGTCACAAAGAGGCACATGGAGCACATGTCGAAGAGTGTTTCCCTGCAAGCTAAAGATCACAAGATTGCCTTTCACTGGATACACTAAAAAATGGTGTTCTCCTAGTGTTTTTAAGTAGTAATAAAACACTACCCCTAGTCATAGCATATGGAAATCCTCATTAGGAGACATTTGGTAGAAAAAGTTTATACTAAATATTGAATGCTAAAACATTAGGAGAACCCCACATCACTAGAAGAAGTTGCAGATTCTGATTGTGATACATCGCACGCATTCCATGTGGCGATGATGGTTTGACGTACAATAGACAACGACGATTTCCAGAATGAAATTTGTCAGTAAGACTGGTGCAGCAGCACTAGTTCAACCTAATTAATCAATCCTACTGTACTCTTCTGGACAGGCTCCATTTACAAATACTAAGATCGGTTTAGAAACATAAGACTAATTATTAGACCTCAATAAAAATTAGCCAGCTAAAAATTAGTCTAGGGATGTTTAGATCTCATCTAATAGATGGCTAATAGATCTTTGATTAGACAAAAGTGCCCTATTTCTATGTTCTCTCACCTTCTCTTAAGGGACCGACACCCACCCGCTTGGATATGTCGTCGTCATATCAACTTGGAGTGGCAGCGATGGTGGTCGATGTTGGGGTAGCTAGGAAAGGGTTCAATTGGATGCCGAGGCTGATGCAGGGATGACCGAGATGAGTACGGTCGAGATCGGCGTGGGGCCATGGCAGGGGCTCGACAAGTGGAGCAGAGCAACGACGGGCAGAGTAGGATGGAGCTATGGTGGGGCCGCAACAAAGACACAAGTTCATGTGGGGTGGAGTGGAGGCAGGGCCATGGTGGAGATGACTTTGTTCCTTCGCTCCCAAATGATCATGCGGAGCCCTAGGCAGAATGAATCTACGCGGGGGCTGCGCCAGCAGCCAGGTGGAGATGGAGGCCGATGACGGCGCCTCAGCTTCATGCGACGGGAGATGGAGGCCAATGGCGGCTCCTTCACTTCGTGCAGGGGGATGCTGGCAGACGTGGCACGCTAGGAGACCGATAAATGGGGCAGGCAGATCCACGGTCGACGGAGGTGGCGGTGCATGTAGTGATGAGGCGATGAGCTTGAATCTGGCGGAGAAGGAGCGATGGGACGCACACTCATCTTTGGTTTTGGAGACTGGGGGAGGCAGCTAGACCAAGAGCAATGGCACGTGTGACCGAGACAGAAGAGATAAAAGAGAAGACGCGTAGTTAGGAGAGGATATTTTTGTCATTTCTCTATCTATGAAGGCCAACTAGTAAACTAACAACTAGGTGTGAATTTGGGTAAATGAGTCAACTCTAAAAGACTCTCTATATCCTTCCTAATTGTTAGAAAAATAGAGATTTGAATGAAAAATACCCTCCGACAGATTTCTTTTAATTGGTTGTCTAAATATAGCCGTCCTCTATTCTGGATTCTCGCTAGCTAAAGGTAGAGAGCGAGATTGGTTTTCTAGAGTATGCATAAGATATAGATATAGAAAGCGATTTTTAATGAGAGAGTGGATTTTAGACTAATTAAAATCAGTGAGCTACCCGTTGCTAGTCCATGGATCCAATTATCCCTCCGCTATTTAGGCAACACGTCGCAGAGACACGGTTGCACTCGCTCGCTCACACAGGACACTCTTGCCGTTGCCTGCTTTCACCGGAACTCCAGGCGAACGAAAAGATGGCCGTCGCTGGTAAAGCCGCCCACACGGCGCCGCATGCGCTCCTGCTCCCCTACCCGGCAGGGCTACGTGATCCTGGCCGACCGCCTCATCGACCGCGGCTACGCCGTCACTTTCGTCAACACCGAGTTCAACCACCGCCGCATCGTGGCCGCCGCCGCCGCAGCCGGAGGTCCCGGAGTTGCCTCCGCCGGCGACCGGCTGCGGCTCGTGGCAGTCGCGGACGGGATGGACGATGGCGAGAACCGCGACGACTTCGTCCGCCTCAACGCCTGCATGCAGGAGGCCATCCCGCCGCAGCTGGACGCGCTCCTCGACGCCGCCGACGGAGGCCTGGGCAAGGTGACGCGCGTCGTGGTCGACGTCTTGATGTCGTGGGCACTGGACGCGGCGAAACAGCGTGGGCTCTCGGCCGCCGCCCTCTGGGCCGCGTCCGCGGCGGTGCTCGCCGTGCTGATCGGCGCCACAGACCTCATACGCGATGGCGTCATCGATGACGACGGTGAGAGTTGAGACAAGCAACTTAGCATTAATTTCTCACTATGA
>JAHUYU010003528.1:0-24051 GCA_030439765.1 Tripidium arundinaceum
ACTATGTCTAGCTACATAGTAAAATCAATGTATCTAGAAAAGCTAAAACATCTTATAATTTAGAATGGAGGGTGTAACAATTTTTTATTCTAATTCTAACTAATAAAAAGTTAAATATGCCAGCTCATCATCTTGTTGTTGCTTGATGCTATACACCTCATACAACCAACATCACATCTATTATGTGATCCACGTGACTCACATAAGAGGACACATCGATCCACGTAATCCTCTACACACCATCTCCTTTTTCTTCCTCTCTCTTCCACCTTCCTCTCTTTTTAAAACAAATCTAGGGTTTGTGCATATAGATGAAAATTCCTCACACCATTAAAAGGTCGAAGGCCAAAAGTTTAAGAACCAAGAGCAAAGCAATTCTCCTATTCCCACGCACCACACAAAAATGGCCGGATGTCTTGCCCCACCACCTCCCTTGAAGTCCAATTCCTCCGCGCCTTCATTCAAATCAAACGCCTCGGGCCCAAGCCCCGGCCACGAGCCCGCCAAGGCTCGTCCACCTCCCCAACGGCGGCAGCGCTGCCGGTCCCTGTCCCATCCGACGCGTTGGTCGCCGTGCTCGGCGTCGTTGGCGAGCTCCGTGCTCGTGGTCTTCTCGCCGGGTTTGAGATCCCGGAGGCCGGGCTCACGGACGAGGGCGCGTCCGCTCTGTTCGACGGCGTCATCACGGCCTTCCTCGCCGAGCTGGGGGACACCGCGGCTGCCTCCTGCCTCCCGATCCCACCGCCGCCGCTCGGGGATGGCCGGAAGGTAGAGCTTGTCAGCCTGTTCCTCGCCGTGCGCTCTCGCGGCGGGTTCTCCGCCGTCGCGTCCTGGGCGGCCGTTGCCGAGGCGGTCGGGCTTGACCCTACCGTCGACACGGCCGTCAAGCTGCTGTACGGTAAGTACCTCGCACTCCTGGAGCAAAACTGCGATAAACACTTGGAGGACCACGTGGTGGTGAGCAGCGGCAATGCCGACCTGCTCTTGGGTTCCAAGAAGGACAGGTTCCTGTCGCCGACCAAGCGCCTCACCACCACCAGCGCTGGATCGGCGCACCTGAAGCGGAAGAGAGACGCGCTCGTGGGGATGCTTGACTGGGTTCATCTCGTGGCGAAGAACCCAGGTAAACAAGGGAAGAATCCTGGTGGCCACAAACAGGCAGTGGTTGAACTCCGGCGCCAGATGTTCGCAGACAAAGATTGCCTCGCTCGTGAGGAGCTCGTGGAGATGCTCAACTGGGTGCGCGCTGTGGCGACGGGCGCAGGTCAACGGGGGATCATCGGGATGATCAATAATCCTCCAGACCACTTATCGACTGCTGTTGAGCTCAGGAGCCAGATGTCGCTCGTGGGGATGCTCGACTGGGTTCGCCTTGTGGCGACCAGCCCAGCTGAACCGGAGGTCATGGAAGGGAATTCCCTTAGCTACCGTTCCACAGGGCTTCTGTTTCGGAGCCACAAGTTTGCAAATAAAAATTACAGCAGGTGGTCTGCTGCATCGCCGCGGGTAATAATTTGTTGCTTCCCTACCTTCATTTTGAATGCATCATTTATACGACTTGATTGATCTGTGCTTGTGTTCATTACACGACTCAATTTCTTTCTGTTTGTTCGCTTATTATAGCATTTCCTCATTAGATTTTCCTTTCATTCAACTATATATAGCATTTAGTAGTTAGATTTTCCTTTCCAGTATAGCATTTGTTCGATTATAGCCCTTTGGCGTCGTCTATATTGACCACTAAGGCCTCAAATTGCTCCTTGATCATCATATAATATACATGTCAATGATTTTGCTTCATCAATAATGGGTGAGCAATCTTATGGGCCATTATTTCTTTGCTAAAGGCTACGACGATTGGAAATGCATTGCATTTCCTCTCTTGTCATTCCAGAAACGAGTTGGGTGTCATATTAACACATTGTTTTGGCCTTTTCGAGTACCTCTATCAAACATACTATCCAAGATGGCATAGGCCCTTTTTGGTTGGGCTTTTTGCTGCAGCTTTTGGTTCCCAAAAAGCAAAAGCCAACCAAAGGAGGCAAACCCACATCTGCTTCGAGGTAAAAGTAGCTTCCTGCCTAGTAGAAATCCCATAGCAGGTCGACCCTTGCTTTCTCTGGCTGTGGAAACGAGAAGTTCCGAAAAATTACCCTCCAGCCATCGGTTATGTGTACCGCTTTGCTGTTTTTTCCCACCGAGTGACACCTTCTCCATTCTCGCGACTGAGCGCACACCGGCGCTAGGGATTGGGGCACCTGCGCTTCCTTCTCCGCGAGCGCGCACGATGGCGGCCTCCAGGCACTGCGAGCTGGGCCCTCCATGCCCGGTGGCTAACTTGGACTCGCCGCCGGCAGGCGTGGAAGAGGAGCCGCGAGCTGGGGCCCTCCATGGCCGGGGACGGCGTGGACCCTGCCTGGCGGCATGCATCTGCCCCATCCCTAGCGGTGGCGTGGGCCCTGCCTAGACGCGTGCGCAGAAGCGCGCATCTGCCCCATCCCTGGCGGCGGCGCGGGCCCTTCTTCCTCGGCTTCGGCTTCCCCGCCGCCACAGCCAGCATCACCGAATGGATAGGCGTGCCCTACTCCATCCACGCGATGAATACGGACATCACCGCGCTCGACTACATGCGCCTCTCCACCATCTCCGTCATCGTTGGCTACCTCTCGGGTTCGTCCGCCGCGCGTGGGCTCCACCGTGGGCCTACGGTTGGCCTGCGAGAGGAAGAAGAAGTTGTGCTTGAGGCTGACGAGCGAGGTCTGCTCTAAAGGGAGAGATTTTGACCGCAGTTTTTACAGAAGCCATAGCCGCTCAACCAAACGGCTTTTGTCTTTTCTCACAGCCCACATCCCACAACAGCTTTTCCACAGCCCATAACTCATAGCAACTTTTCCAAAAGCTACAGCTCAACCAAACAAGGCCACAAAGTTGGGCACCCTTGCAATGAGCCAATGACAACATGTTTGTTTAGTGCATGCACCCCTGAGTTATAGCTATGGGTTGGTCTCCCTTGACAGTTGCATCTACTTGCCAATCAAATCTCCCCTATGCCATAAGGGTACCCATAAGATAATACAACATTGTTGTGGGGATTTCACTATTTCGAGTCGTAACTGCAAGGTGGGCTAAGGCTAGGACCTTGTAAATGGTTGTCTAACATTCTAAGGCAAAATGGAAAATACCCACCGCTCTTGTCTCCTTTATAATCGTTGGGTATACCTACTAGTTGTGGTAGCACATCCATAGACATCATCAAGAGTCTAACTCAAGTAGGAGCCAATATTGTCATCTTGATCATCGTGGGTTGTTTCTTTGAATATGTGCACATCTGCATAGTAGTATTGTAGTCATATG
Source organism: Tripidium arundinaceum (assembly GCA_030439765.1). Taxonomy (NCBI): domain Eukaryota; kingdom Viridiplantae; phylum Streptophyta; class Magnoliopsida; order Poales; family Poaceae; genus Tripidium; species Tripidium arundinaceum. The sequence continues at coordinate 3,355 of JAHUYU010003528.1, forward strand.
CACATTCTATGATGAGATTAGTTCTCTTTATTAGGCCCCTAGCACCACCATTAGTGACATATCTTTACTAGCAGCGTTTTTCCCATGATTATTTTGCTCCTTGATTTTTTTTGCTTGGATAGTGTGCATGCTCATGACCGACTGATGACTTACCATTGCTATAGCCCAACAATCTTGTTGAATTGTTTAAGACCAGGACATGTAGTTTATTGCAATCACTTGGGGATCAACCCAAGGAATAGTTCAAGTGGCTGTAAATAGTGGAGCATTTTTGTAATACTTTCACTATTCTGTCTGTGGAATGCAAGTTAAGGTGTTTGTTGGCTATTGTCTACTATATAAGCTTGTATGTGCACAATGAGCCACACATGACTACAGTCAGTATCCCTTAATGGGTCGTAACGTCTTCCTCACTACTAGTACCGAATGTGTTACCTGAGATTAGGTGTTACGCACCACTACTATAGCCATCAAAACCTTGACCTTTCATTCAAGGTAGGAAAGTGTGTATGGTTGTGCCTTCACACCTAGCCCCAAAGTGTAACTTCTATCTCTATAAACCCTAAAGCAAATTGTTGCCCTACTGTAATGGTTTGCTCAAGGTGATTTCTCGCATTTTAGATGTTTCTCTAGCTCATCTTTGCCAAGGGATTATGTGTTCCATGTTGGCGCATTGAAGTCTTCTCATGACACTCTATATGGACTGTGCCACTACCCTTAACTACCTCCTCGAGCACCACACCATGGGTAAGGTTGATACATGAGTGATGGGTAGCAAAGATATGAGACTTCTCTTGACAGCTACTAACGAAAGTATGGAATTGTTTGTCCAAGGGTTTATGTAGAACCAATAAATAATGGATATCTTGAGTTGCAAATGGAAGCTCTCTGTAGAAGCCTTGATGGGTGATGCTTCAATATTAGCCACTATTATTTTACATGCTATGTTGTGCATAAATGTATAAAGGTGAGTCCTACCTTTCCAAATTTAGTGAGCATATTGCTTGATTGAGTTACTTTTATGGCCTATAATGGCCTTGCTGGTAAAAAGTTTGTAAAAGTCACATCTTTCTGGTATCCATTGTACTATTTAAGATTGTGTGTCTGTTTGAATGTATTATGCCACTAGAACTACTGCACTTTAGTGATCCAAAGCCATATTGGGCTTGTCATAGTAAACTAGTTCACAAAGTAGTGTGCAGGAATCATCTATTGGTTGCTACAAAGAAAAATTAAGATGTCATGAAGGTGAGCAACCTAAGTCTCTCATTTTCATTAAAGAATGAGGTGTGTAAGGAACTACAGAAACTCCATGGGGGCTCTTCAACATTTTGGTGGCACAAGACGTTATGTCCTACAATCATCAACTATCGACAAACTATGCAAAATGAGGAGGTTTGATAATTTATTGGAATGAAATGCTAAGGAGTCATCGACATCGCTAATTGAATCTTGTATGAAATTTTGCTTGGCGACAAAATCCTATTTGCATATTGACCTTCGAATACCTGGTTGGCTCCATAAATTTTGCTACATTGTACGTCACATGACAGATGATAGATGATATAAGCTAGAGATGTTTAACATAGTGGTTCCAAAGTTTATGTAGCCAACCAGGTATTCGAAGGTCAATATGCAAATAGGATTTTGTCGCCAAGCAAAATTTCATACAAGATTCAATTAGCGATGTCGATGACTCCTTAGCATTTCATTCCAATAAATTATCAAACCTCCTCATTTTGCATAGTTTGTCGATAGTTGATGATTGTAGGACATAACGTCTTGTGCCACCAAAATGTTGAAGAGCCCCCATGGAGTTTCTGTAGTTCCTTACACACCTCATTCTTTAATGAAAATGAGAGACTTAGGTTGCTCACCTTCATGACATCTTAATTTTTCTTTGTAGCAACCAATAGATGATTCCTGCACACTACTTTGTGAACTAGTTTACTATGACAAGCCCAATATGGCTTTGGATCACTAAAGTGCAGTAGTTCTAGTGGCATAATACATTCAAACAGACACACAATCTTAAATAGTACAATGGATACCAGAAAGATGTGACTTTTACAAACTTTTTACCAGCAAGGCCATTATAGGCCATAAAAGTAACTCAATCAAGCAATATGCTCACTAAATTTGGAAAGGTAGGACTCACCTTTATACATTTATGCACAACATAGCATGTAAAATAATAGTGGCTAATATTGAAGCATCACCCATCAAGGCTTCTACAGAGAGCTTCCATTTGCAACTCAAGATATCCATTATTTATTGGTTCTACATAAACCCTTGGACAAACAATTCCATACTTTCGTTAGTAGCTGTCAAGAGAAGTCTCATATCTTTGCTACCCATCACTCATGTATCAACCTTACCCATGGTGTGGTGCTCGAGGAGGTAGTTAAGGGTAGTGGCACAGTCCATATAGAGTGTCATGAGAAGACTTCAATGCGCCAACATGGAACACATAATCCCTTGGCAAAGATGAGCTAGAGAAACATCTAAAATGCGAGAAATCACCTTGAGCAAACCATTACAGTAGGGCAACAATTTGCTTTAGGGTTTATAGAGATAGAAGTTACACTTTGGGGCTAGGTGTGAAGGCACAACCATACACACTTTCCTACCTTGAATGAAAGGTCAAGGTTTTGATGGCTATAGTAGTGGTGCGTAAACACCTAATCTCAGGTAACACATTCGGTACTAGTAGTGAGGAAGACGTTACGACCCATTAAGGGATACTGACTGTAGTCATGTGTGGCTCATTGTGCACATACAAGCTTATATAGTAGACAATAGCCAACAAACACCTTAACTTGCATTCCACAGACAGAATAGTGAAAGTATTACAAAAATGCTCCACTATTTACAGCCACTTGAACTATTCCTTGGGTTGATCCCCAAGTGATTGCAATAAACTACATGTCCTGGTCTTAAACAATTCAACAAGATTGTTGGGCTATAGCAATGGTAAGTCATCAGTCGGTCATGAGCATGCACACTATCCAAGCAAAAAAAATCAAGGAGCAAAATAATCATGGGAAAAACGCTGCTAGTAAAGATATGTCACTAATGGTGGTGCTAGGGGCCTAATAAAGAGAACTAATCTCATCATAGAATGTGCATATGACTACAATACTACTATGCAGATGTGCACATATTCAAAGAAACAACCCACGATGATCAAGATGACAATATTGGCTCCTACTTGAGTTAGACTCTTGATGATGTCTATGGATGTGCTACCACAACTAGTAGGTATACCCAACGATTATAAAGGAGACAAGAGCGGTGGGTATTTTCCATTTTGCCTTAGAATGTTAGACAACCATTTACAAGGTCCTAGCCTTAGCCCACCTTGCAGTTACGACTCGAAATAGTGAAATCCCCACAACAATGTTGTATTATCTTATGGGTACCCTTATGGCATAGGGGAGATTTGATTGGCAAGTAGATGCAACTGTCAAGGGAGACCAACCCATAGCTATAACTCAGGGGTGCATGCACTAAACAAACATGTTGTCATTGGCTCATTGCAAGGGTGCCCAACTTTGTGGCCTTGTTTGGTTGAGCTGTAGCTTTTGGAAAAGTTGCTATGAGTTATGGGCTGTGGAAAAGCTGTTGTGGGATGTGGGCTGTGAGAAAAGACAAAAGCCGTTTGGTTGAGCGGCTATGGCTTCTGTAAAAACTGCGGTCAAAATCTCTCCCTTTAGAGCAGACCTCGCTCGTCAGCCTCAAGCACAACTTCTTCTTCCTCTCGCAGGCCAACCGTAGGCCCACGGTGGAGCCCACGCGCGGCGGACGAACCCGAGAGGTAGCCAACGATGACGGAGATGGTGGAGAGGCGCATGTAGTCGAGCGCGGTGATGTCCGTATTCATCGCGTGGATGGAGTAGGGCACGCCTATCCATTCGGTGATGCTGGCTGTGGCGGCGGGGAAGCCGAAGCCGAGGAAGAAGGGCCCGCGCCGCCGCCAGGGATGGGGCAGATGCGCGCTTCTGCGCACGCGTCTAGGCAGGGCCCACGCCACCGCTAGGGATGGGGCAGATGCATGCCGCCAGGCAGGGTCCACGCCGTCCCCGGCCATGGAGGGCCCCAGCTCGCGGCTCCTCTTCCACGCCTGCCGGCGGCGAGTCCAAGTTAGCCACCGGGCATGGAGGGCCCAGCTCGCAGTGCCTGGAGGCCGCCATCGTGCGCGCTCGCGGAGAAGGAAGCGCAGGTGCCCCAATCCCTAGCGCCGGTGTGCGCTCAGTCGCGAGAATGGAGAAGGTGTCACTCGGTGGGAAAAAAACAGCAAAGCGGTACACATAACCGATGGCTGGAGGGTAATTTTTCGGAACTTCTCGTTTCCACAGCCAGAGAAAGCAAGGGTCGACCTGCTATGGGATTTCTACTAGGCAGGAAGCTACTTTTACCTCGAAGCAGATGTGGGTTTGCCTCCTTTGGTTGGCTTTTGCTTTTTGGGAACCAAAAGCTGCAGCAAAAAGCCCAACCAAAAAGGGCCTATGCCATCTTGGATAGTATGTTTGATAGAGGTACTCGAAAAGGCCAAAACAATGTGTTAATATGACACCCAACTCGTTTCTGGAATGACAAGAGAGGAAATGCAATGCATTTCCAATCGTCGTAGCCTTTAGCAAAGAAATAATGGCCCATAAGATTGCTCACCCATTATTGATGAAGCAAAATCATTGACATGTATATTATATGATGATCAAGGAGCAATTTGAGGCCTTAGTGGTCAATATAGACGACGCCAAAGGGCTATAATCGAACAAATGCTATACTGGAAAGGAAAATCTAACTACTAAATGCTATATATAGTTGAATGAAAGGAAAATCTAATGAGGAAATGCTATAATAAGCGAACAAACAGAAAGAAATTGAGTCGTGTAATGAACACAAGCACAGATCAATCAAGTCGTATAAATGATGCATTCAAAATGAAGGTAGGGAAGCAACAAATTATTACCCGCGGCGATGCAGCAGACCACCTGCTGTAATTTTTATTTGCAAACTTGTGGCTCCGAAACAGAAGCCCTGTGGAACGGTAGCTAAGGGAATTCCCTTCCATGACCTCCGGTTCAGCTGGGCTGGTCGCCACAAGGCGAACCCAGTCGAGCATCCCCACGAGCGACATCTGGCTCCTGAGCTCAACAGCAGTCGATAAGTGGTCTGGAGGATTATTGATCATCCCGATGATCCCCCGTTGACCTGCGCCCGTCGCCACAGCGCGCACCCAGTTGAGCATCTCCACGAGCTCCTCACGAGCGAGGCAATCTTTGTCTGCGAACATCTGGCGCCGGAGTTCAACCACTGCCTGTTTGTGGCCACCAGGATTCTTCCCTTGTTTACCTGGGTTCTTCGCCACGAGATGAACCCAGTCAAGCATCCCCACGAGCGCGTCTCTCTTCCGCTTCAGGTGCGCCGATCCAGCGCTGGTGGTGGTGAGGCGCTTGGTCGGCGACAGGAACCTGTCCTTCTTGGAACCCAAGAGCAGGTCGGCATTGCCGCTGCTCACCACCACGTGGTCCTCCAAGTGTTTATCGCAGTTTTGCTCCAGGAGTGCGAGGTACTTACCGTACAGCAGCTTGACGGCCGTGTCGACGGTAGGGTCAAGCCCGACCGCCTCGGCAACGGCCGCCCAGGACGCGACGGCGGAGAACCCGCCGCGAGAGCGCACGGCGAGGAACAGGCTGACAAGCTCTACCTTCCGGCCATCCCCGAGCGGCGGCGGTGGGATCGGGAGGCAGGAGGCAGCCGCGGTGTCCCCCAGCTCGGCGAGGAAGGCCGTGATGACGCCGTCGAACAGAGCGGACGCGCCCTCGTCCGTGAGCCCGGCCTCCGGGATCTCAAACCCGGCGAGAAGACCACGAGCACGGAGCTCGCCAACGACGCCGAGCACGGCGACCAACGCGTCGGATGGGACAGGGACCGGCAGCGCTGCCGCCGTTGGGGAGGTGGACGAGCCTTGGGCGGGCTCGTGGCCGGGGCTTGGGCCCGAGGCGTTTGATTTGAATGAAGGCGCGGAGGAATTGGACTTCAAGGGAGGTGGTGGGGCAAGACATCCGGCCATTTTTGTGTGGTGCGTGGGAATAGGAGAATTGCTTTGCTCTTGGTTCTTAAACTTTTGGCCTTCGACCTTTTAATGGTGTGAGGAATTTTCATCTATATGCACAAACCCTAGATTTGTTTTAAAAAGAGAGGAAGGTGGAAGAGAGAGGAAGAAAAAGGAGATGGTGTGTAGAGGATTACGTGGATCGATGTGTCCTCTTATGTGAGTCACGTGGATCACATAATAGATGTGATGTTGGTTGTATGAGGTGTATAGCATCAAGCAACAACAAATGATGAGCTGGCATATTTAACTTTTTATTAGTTAGAATTAGAATAAAAAATTGTTACACCCTCCATTATAAATTTTAAGATGTTTTGGCTTTTTTTTTGTTATGTTGTAGCTTTTGCTATGCACTTAGATATATACTATGTCTAGATACATAGTAAAATCAATGTATCTAGAAAAGTTAAAACATCTTATAATTTAGAATGGAGGAATACATCTCATATAGAAACTCATAAAATTCTTAAAAGATTGCTATATAAATTTATAACCATTACTAAAAAAATATACGTATATTAATTAACTACGTAAAATATTGATATAGTACTACATGCCACATAGTAGTAAAAAAGATATTACACAATAAGTGATGGATTTAGGTGTAAAAGTATTATCATAGTTTTGATAGAAAGAATGGAAAAGATGGGCCGCACAAACGTTTTACCCATACTACACAAAAGAGAGTCGCATACATACATGTCATGTGCTATATATCTTATAGTCTAATCTAAACTATAAAATACTTTTTTCGTTCCAAAATAAGTGTCGTTCTTCCTTTCCATGGAGTCAAATGCTTTTAACTTTGACCAAATATTTATGGTACATAGGTAGTATCATTAGATACAATGTTGAATAATGTTACTAATATTTTCTACAAACTTAGTTAAATTTAAGAAAGTTTGAACGGCACGAATACCATATTGACATTTATTTTGGGACGGAGGAGTACACATATTTTTTTACATAATGACAAAGATTTTTTTTTTGGAAGACACTTGGCGCACTTTATTGATTTGTGAACATAGTTACATCGTTTATCTGGTGCTGTAAAATAAGTTAGGGGATTCGTCAACCCAAATACAAGCAGTTTTTCCGGAAAGCTACCTAAGCTAACGCATGAGCCACCTGATTAGCCTCCCTATTACAATGCTCAATTAAAACACAGTCAAGACCATGCCACATAATATTACATCATCATAGATGGCCGTAACAACCGTCGACAAGAAGCCACCATCCCTCATCATCTCCACCACTTCTAGGCAGTCGGATTGAACAATAAGCTGGTCCCCCAATATGTTGGACCAAGAGTAATCCTTCTCATGGGCCAATCGCTTCCGCCATAGCAACATCTATTACATGGTCTATAAATTTATTCGAAGCAGCTAAACAATTACTTTCCAGTCTCTAATAACCCATGTGCCTCCAGAAATTTAAAATTATGTTGAATATTATGCTAGCTTTGATGAAAATTCAGGTACAGGAGGCACATGGGTTATTAGAGACTGGAAAGTAATTGTTTAGCTGCTTCGAATAAATTTATAGACCATGTAATAGATGTTGCTATGGCGGAAGCGATTGGCCCATGAGAAGGATTACTCTTGGTCCAACATATTGGGGGACCAGCTTATTGTTCAATCCGACTGCCTAGAAGTGGTGGAGATGATGAGGGATGGTGGCTTCTTGTCGACGGTTGTTACGGCCATCTATGATGATGTAATATTATGTGGCATGGTCTTGACTGTGTTTTAATTGAGCATTGTAATAGGGAGGCTAATCAGGTGGCTCATGCGTTAGCTTAGGTAGCTTTCCGGAAAAACTGCTTGTATTTGGGTTGACGAATCCCCTAACTTATTTTACAGCACCAGATAAACGATGTAACTATGTTCACAAATCAATAAAGTGCGCCAAGTGTCTTCCAAAAAAAAAATCTTTGTCATTATGTAAAAAAATATGTGTACTCCTCCGTCCCAAAATAAATGTCAATATGGTATTCGTGCCGTTCAAACTTTCTTAAATTTAACTAAGTTTGTAGAAAATATTAGTAACATTATTCAACATTGTATCTAATGATACTACCTATGTACCATAAATATTTGGTCAAAGTTAAAAGCATTTGACTCCATGGAAAGGAAGAACGACACTTATTTTGGAACGAAAAAAGTATTTTATAGTTTAGATTAGACTATAAGATATATAGCACATGACATGTATGTATGCGACTCTCTTTTGTGTAGTATGGGTAAAACGTTTGTGCGGCCCATCTTTTCCATTCTTTCTATCAAAACTATGATAATACTTTTACACCTAAATCCATCACTTATTGTGTAATATCTTTTTTACTACTATGTGGCATGTAGTACTATATCAATATTTTACGTAGTTAATTAATATACGTATATTTTTTTAGTAATGGTTATAAATTTATATAGCAATCTTTTAAGAATTTTATGAGTTTCTATATGAGATGTATTCCTCCATTCTAAATTATAAGATGTTTTAACTTTTCTAGATACATTGATTTTACTATGTATCTAGACATAGTATATATCTAAGTGCATAGCAAAAGCTACAACATAACAAAAAAAAAGCCAAAACATCTTAAAATTTATAATGGAGGGTGTAACAATTTTTTATTCTAATTCTAACTAATAAAAAGTTAAATATGCCAGCTCATCATTTGTTGTTGCTTGATGCTATACACCTCATACAACCAACATCACATCTATTATGTGATCCACGTGACTCACATAAGAGGACACATCGATCCACGTAATCCTCTACACACCATCTCCTTTTTCTTCCTCTCTCTTCCACCTTCCTCTCTTTTTAAAACAAATCTAGGGTTTGTGCATATAGATGAAAATTCCTCACACCATTAAAAGGTCGAAGGCCAAAAGTTTAAGAACCAAGAGCAAAGCAATTCTCCTATTCCCACGCACCACACAAAAATGGCCGGATGTCTTGCCCCACCACCTCCCTTGAAGTCCAATTCCTCCGCGCCTTCATTCAAATCAAACGCCTCGGGCCCAAGCCCCGGCCACGAGCCCGCCCAAGGCTCGTCCACCTCCCCAACGGCGGCAGCGCTGCCGGTCCCTGTCCCATCCGACGCGTTGGTCGCCGTGCTCGGCGTCGTTGGCGAGCTCCGTGCTCGTGGTCTTCTCGCCGGGTTTGAGATCCCGGAGGCCGGGCTCACGGACGAGGGCGCGTCCGCTCTGTTCGACGGCGTCATCACGGCCTTCCTCGCCGAGCTGGGGGACACCGCGGCTGCCTCCTGCCTCCCGATCCCACCGCCGCCGCTCGGGGATGGCCGGAAGGTAGAGCTTGTCAGCCTGTTCCTCGCCGTGCGCTCTCGCGGCGGGTTCTCCGCCGTCGCGTCCTGGGCGGCCGTTGCCGAGGCGGTCGGGCTTGACCCTACCGCCGACACGGCCGTCAAGCTGCTGTACGGTAAGTACCTCGCACTCCTGGAGCAAAACTGCGATAAACACTTGGAGGACCACGTGGTGGTGAGCAGCGGCAATGCCGACCTGCTCTTGGGTTCCAAGAAGGACAGGTTCCTGTCGCCGACCAAGCGCCTCACCACCACCAGCGCTGGATCGGCGCACCTGAAGCGGAAGAGAGACGCGCTCGTGGGGATGCTTGACTGGGTTCATCTCGTGGCGAAGAACCCAGGTAAACAAGGGAAGAATCCTGGTGGCCACAAACAGGCAGTGGTTGAACTCCGGCGCCAGATGTTCGCAGACAAAGATTGCCTCGCTCGTGAGGAGCTCGTGGAGATGCTCAACTGGGTGCGCGCTGTGGCGACGGGCGCAGGTCAACGGGGGATCATCGGGATGATCAATAATCCTCCAGACCACTTATCGACTGCTGTTGAGCTCAGGAGCCAGATGTCGCTCGTGGGGATGCTCGACTGGGTTCGCCTTGTGGCGACCAGCCCAGCTGAACCGGAGGTCATGGAAGGGAATTCCCTTAGCTACCGTTCCACAGGGCTTCTGTTTCGGAGCCACAAGTTTGCAAATAAAAATTACAGCAGGTGGTCTGCTGCATCGCCGCGGGTAATAATTTGTTGCTTCCCTACCTTCATTTTGAATGCATCATTTATACGACTTGATTGATCTGTGCTTGTGTTCATTACACGACTCAATTTCTTTCTGTTTGTTCGCTTATTATAGCATTTCCTCATTAGATTTTCCTTTCATTCAACTATATATAGCATTTAGTAGTTAGATTTTCCTTTCCAGTATAGCATTTGTTCGATTATAGCCCTTTGGCGTCGTCTATATTGACCACTAAGGCCTCAAATTGCTCCTTGATCATCATATAATATACATGTCAATGATTTTGCTTCATCAATAATGGGTGAGCAATCTTATGGGCCATTATTTCTTTGCTAAAGGCTACGACGATTGGAAATGCATTGCATTTCCTCTCTTGTCATTCCAGAAACGAGTTGGGTGTCATATTAACACATTGTTTTGGCCTTTTCGAGTACCTCTATCAAACATACTATCCAAGATGGCATAGGCCCTTTTTGGTTGGGCTTTTTGCTGCAGCTTTTGGTTCCCAAAAAGCAAAAGCCAACCAAAGGAGGCAAACCCACATCTGCTTCGAGGTAAAAGTAGCTTCCTGCCTAGTAGAAATCCCATAGCAGGTCGACCCTTGCTTTCTCTGGCTGTGGAAACGAGAAGTTCCGAAAAATTACCCTCCAGCCATCGGTTATGTGTACCGCTTTGCTGTTTTTTCCCACCGAGTGACACCTTCTCCATTCTCGCGACTGAGCGCACACCGGCGCTAGGGATTGGGGCACCTGCGCTTCCTTCTCCGCGAGCGCGCACGATGGCGGCCTCCAGGCACTGCGAGCTGGGCCCTCCATGCCCGGTGGCTAACTTGGACTCGCCGCCGGCAGGCGTGGAAGAGGAGCCGCGAGCTGGGGCCCTCCATGGCCGGGGACGGCGTGGACCCTGCCTGGCGGCATGCATCTGCCCCATCCCTAGCGGTGGCGTGGGCCCTGCCTAGACGCGTGCGCAGAAGCGCGCATCTGCCCCATCCCTGGCGGCGGCGCGGGCCCTTCTTCCTCGGCTTCGGCTTCCCCGCCGCCACAGCCAGCATCACCGAATGGATAGGCGTGCCCTACTCCATCCACGCGATGAATACGGACATCACCGCGCTCGACTACATGCGCCTCTCCACCATCTCCGTCATCGTTGGCTACCTCTCGGGTTCGTCCGCCGCGCGTGGGCTCCACCGTGGGCCTACGGTTGGCCTGCGAGAGGAAGAAGAAGTTGTGCTTGAGGCTGACGAGCGAGGTCTGCTCTAAAGGGAGAGATTTTGACCGCAGTTTTTACAGAAGCCATAGCCGCTCAACCAAACGGCTTTTGTCTTTTCTCACAGCCCACATCCCACAACAGCTTTTCCACAGCCCATAACTCATAGCAACTTTTCCAAAAGCTACAGCTCAACCAAACAAGGCCACAAAGTTGGGCACCCTTGCAATGAGCCAATGACAACATGTTTGTTTAGTGCATGCACCCCTGAGTTATAGCTATGGGTTGGTCTCCCTTGACAGTTGCATCTACTTGCCAATCAAATCTCCCCTATGCCATAAGGGTACCCATAAGATAATACAACATTGTTGTGGGGATTTCACTATTTCGAGTCGTAACTGCAAGGTGGGCTAAGGCTAGGACCTTGTAAATGGTTGTCTAACATTCTAAGGCAAAATGGAAAATACCCACCGCTCTTGTCTCCTTTATAATCGTTGGGTATACCTACTAGTTGTGGTAGCACATCCATAGACATCATCAAGAGTCTAACTCAAGTAGGAGCCAATATTGTCATCTTGATCATCGTGGGTTGTTTCTTTGAATATGTGCACATCTGCATAGTAGTATTGTAGTCATATGCACATTCTATGATGAGATTAGTTCTCTTTATTAGGCCCCTAGCACCACCATTAGTGACATATCTTTACTAGCAGCGTTTTTCCCATGATTATTTTGCTCCTTGATTTTTTTTGCTTGGATAGTGTGCATGCTCATGACCGACTGATGACTTACCATTGCTATAGCCCAACAATCTTGTTGAATTGTTTAAGACCAGGACATGTAGTTTATTGCAATCACTTGGGGATCAACCCAAGGAATAGTTCAAGTGGCTGTAAATAGTGGAGCATTTTTGTAATACTTTCACTATTCTGTCTGTGGAATGCAAGTTAAGGTGTTTGTTGGCTATTGTCTACTATATAAGCTTGTATGTGCACAATGAGCCACACATGACTACAGTCAGTATCCCTTAATGGGTCGTAACGTCTTCCTCACTACTAGTACCGAATGTGTTACCTGAGATTAGGTGTTTACGCACCACTACTATAGCCATCAAAACCTTGACCTTTCATTCAAGGTAGGAAAGTGTGTATGGTTGTGCCTTCACACCTAGCCCCAAAGTGTAACTTCTATCTCTATAAACCCTAAAGCAAATTGTTGCCCTACTGTAATGGTTTGCTCAAGGTGATTTCTCGCATTTTAGATGTTTCTCTAGCTCATCTTTGCCAAGGGATTATGTGTTCCATGTTGGCGCATTGAAGTCTTCTCATGACACTCTATATGGACTGTGCCACTACCCTTAACTACCTCCTCGAGCACCACACCATGGGTAAGGTTGATACATGAGTGATGGGTAGCAAAGATATGAGACTTCTCTTGACAGCTACTAACGAAAGTATGGAATTGTTTGTCCAAGGGTTTATGTAGAACCAATAAATAATGGATATCTTGAGTTGCAAATGGAAGCTCTCTGTAGAAGCCTTGATGGGTGATGCTTCAATATTAGCCACTATTATTTTACATGCTATGTTGTGCATAAATGTATAAAGGTGAGTCCTACCTTTCCAAATTTAGTGAGCATATTGCTTGATTGAGTTACTTTTATGGCCTATAATGGCCTTGCTGGTAAAAAGTTTGTAAAAGTCACATCTTTCTGGTATCCATTGTACTATTTAAGATTGTGTGTCTGTTTGAATGTATTATGCCACTAGAACTACTGCACTTTAGTGATCCAAAGCCATATTGGGCTTGTCATAGTAAACTAGTTCACAAAGTAGTGTGCAGGAATCATCTATTGGTTGCTACAAAGAAAAATTAAGATGTCATGAAGGTGAGCAACCTAAGTCTCTCATTTTCATTAAAGAATGAGGTGTGTAAGGAACTACAGAAACTCCATGGGGGCTCTTCAACATTTTGGTGGCACAAGACGTTATGTCCTACAATCATCAACTATCGACAAACTATGCAAAATGAGGAGGTTTGATAATTTATTGGAATGAAATGCTAAGGAGTCATCGACATCGCTAATTGAATCTTGTATGAAATTTTGCTTGGCGACAAAATCCTATTTGCATATTGACCTTCGAATACCTGGTTGGCTACATAAACTTTGGAACCACTATGTTAAACATCTCTAGCTTTATATCATCTATCATCTGTCATGTGACGTACAATGTAGCAAAATTTATGGAGCTTATAAGAAGTGTTTACAAGTTGCTCGATTAATTGAGATTAATCATGATTAATCTGACTAATCGATCCCTAGCCTCTGATTAGGTCCACCGACCTAATTTGGTCAACCAAGATTCAAGTAGTCCAAGTAGTCATTACCTAATCATGATTAATCAAACGATTAGGGAGGAGACGACCGGGTTTGTGTTGCTATCAGGCTGGCCTTTCCATGTGGGCTTGGTTTGGGATTCCAATTTGGCCCATTTGGGTTATCCTTGAATGAAGGAGCCTCAAGGGAGAGAAGCCAAGCGTCATGCCAATGCCTAGTTCGCGATTTCTCATGCGCGTTCCATTGCGCATTTGCTTAAAGCCACCACAGCTGGATCCCTTCATGTCACGGCCATCACCCTTCATCCGATCACCACTGGCTCTCTTCACTTCCTCCGGGGGCCTCCCATCATGAAGCACCGACATATTTAACCATTGGGATTTCATCCCCCGCAACCACAAGTGCATGTCATAGACCACATGGTTCAGGTGCTGAGCTGCATCACCCGAGACCCTTTCTTCTCCACTTCTAACAATTAATGAAGTTTTCATGGCATAGACTGGATGGTTCCGGCGCCCACTGAAGTCTCCATTAATTCTCCTAAAGTCATATGTTGCCTCCTTAATTTCTCTTTATAGAACTATATTTTGTTGTTAGTGGTGACAAGCTAGAGAGAGATATTCAAAGAGGGAAGACAACAATTGTGTGCTGTGGTCAAGGTGAAAGTATAGCTTGGGTTCTACTTAGGCTCGATAAGGCTAACCATGTTGGCCCAACTATGGCACCCAGATTCATCATCCCAAACATTCTTGATTAGGACCCACTTCTCATTGTACCTTGTTCTTTGTTTGTCGCATCTCATATCAACATCCCCATTCCATCTCCTTAGTGAGTTTGATGCATTTGCTTTTGCTAAAAAGAGTTAGACATATGCATATAACTATGGTAAATATTTTGAATGTGCTATAGTTACACCATGATCGTAGTACCTATTATTCGCAAACATTATAGTGCTTTGTGCAGTTACAATTCAATTTTGACAAATTTTACTCTCCATTTGAAATTTATAAAGTCAATAGGATGTGAAATTTGGAATATGAGTTTAGATAATTCGTTATGATAAATATAACTTATTTTCTAAAAATTCAATTATATAATTCCATAACTGTGAAGGCAACCATGTTTCTATTCCACTTCACACTTATCATAATTATAAACATGTTGTTCGGATATCTCTCTACCAAAGGTGAACTCAAGTTTGGTGACCCGATGACTTGGGGCCATGAAGACTCATCACCTCAGAGACTTCTAGGGATGATCCTCAAAAACCCAAAGGATCAAAACCCTTAGGGTGTTTGGACACCCATAGGATCCCAACCTTCGGGACGCCTTTAGACCTCGAAGAAAAAGTTAACAAAGAAATCCCAAGGTGCACAATGTGACACGTCAACATAACGAGTGAACCGGACCACGCATATGATATTAATAACTTTGTTTCTCTTATATTAGACAATTTTTTAACCTCATTGAACCTTCGGTCAATTTTTCGAACCACAGGGATATCAACATTCGTACATGGCCTCCTCCATGGTCTACAAATACCCTATGTAACCTTCTCATTACGGCAACTAATATTGAGACGTAATATATAACGTTCACATTGGTGACACCAAGAAAGCGCTCTTGTTCGGGTAGGGGAGCTCGCAAAGGGGACTACGGTACCTCCCGGCACTTGAACCAATATAAATCTCATATGCTATTTTTGACTTTAGGATACAAGGCTTGTCAAATGACCAACCTTCATCACTCATGTTTGTTTGCAACAGTTGAGCACAAACCCATGTTCCTAGTTGTTTTCCTCCGATTGTCTATGCATGCCTGTTCATGCATCCATGTTGATGCATCGGATTAATGTTACAAACTTTACACTTTGTTAACTTTGCTAACCTTTCAAAAACTATAGAATTCATAGAGATGACAATAAAGAAAAGGGCAATCATAGATGTAAAGTTATTTCTCTTTAGAATATTTGCTTGACATATGAATCCAAAGATCTAGTGCATGACGACAACGGATTATATCAAGTTTGTGTTTGCATCTTTTGAAATAAAAAAAATACAAGTCCATGATTCTTTAATTGTTTAGGGACGCTCACTTGTTTATCCAATTATTAATGCCCCTGGATCCAAGATTGTAACTATGGTAACTTTGTAACACTCCAAAAATCATGTTGCATTTTATGGAAATAAAAATGTACTTGAAATACGATGTGGTGTTAGAACCTGACATTAGTTCTGTTAGGTTCATGTCTGCCTTTTTTAAATATGTTTCAAGAGATGAATCTAGTTGAACTGCACAAACCTTTTCTTTGCACATGTATGTCAAATTATTATGGTTTACTAGCCAAAAGTAGGTTTTTAAGTCTCAAACAAGTAATGTAGTTGTTGTACTATAGTCTCCTGCATGACCACCATAGCAAACATTGTGATGTGATGATACAGTCAATTTGTTCGATTTCCTAGCCATCAAGAACTCTCAATCCAACACTAGGAAAATTTAAATAACTTTGTTCTTTAAAATTTATTTGCTAACTCTGTGGGTTTGCTAACACTATTTAGCATGTTCTGATGTTCCTTCGGCTACATAGTTTCAGGGTGGTATAACAAAATGCTTCAGCACTATGCTTCCTGTTGATGGTCAAAATTGACACCAGGAGTAGTGTTTGTGTGCGAACACTTCCTCTACACTTTTTTAAACATCAATATTGGTGTACTATTATTGCTAAATACAATTGACACGTGCATTTAGGTAACAAATGAAAAGACTAGACTAAACAACATCATGGTTGTTTTGTCTAGGGATCACTACATTGCATTTAAAATTTGGATTTTTTTTTCATGATAAGTGGTTAATTAGACACACTATACTCCTTGTTTAGCCCTTGATTAGCGTTCCCTTGTTTAGCAAGTCATATGGGCCTCGGCACCTTCCTATCCAACTGAATGTTGCTTCTATGAGTCAGTTGCATACGGTTATATACATGTACTTGTCACCTACCATTAATCATATACGAATTATATCGTCTATCAAGGGGCTATCACTATCGCTTAGTCACTGGCAGAACAAATCCCGCAGTACTGGCCGGTTTTGTAGTAGTGTATGGAGAGCAAAATGCAGAAGAACATATATACACCTAAAAGTTGGTAATTAAGAACAACTATGGTCGGAATTCCCAGATGGCAGCAATACGTAGGCCTTGTTTGGTAAGTTTTATGGGGGCTCTGGTTCCACTATTTAGGTGAAGCCCCAAAACCGAACTAGCTTCTCCACTTGGGTGATGCGTGTTGTGAGGAGAGGGATAAAGGGCTTCTTACTGTAGTTTAGCTATACTATCCATAGAGAACCAGAGCTATGTAAATAAGGCCTTATCTTCATCTGTTGCCTTGCTTCAACAAGACACTATACCATCCTTCATTGTAAACATATCGATATCAAGTTTTTCTTGATGTAATATGTGTATTTCACATCCTTGGGGAAAAAGCATGAACCAAAAAGCAATTAAAACATTGCATTCATCCAAGAAAGTCATATAAAAGTGAATCTACCTTCTTTGAGGTAGCCTAAATGTCAACACAATGGCATCAACATTCGAGCAACGAAGCGGTAACAAACCACCAGCACGGCTATTCACAGAAAAGGTAATTAGGTCCCAACAGAAGTCTACCATCACCTATCACCAATTTTGTGAGTACAGCCCTAACAATATAATCTTCATTTGAGTTCAACAGGAAGTAGCTGATCTGGAGCTACCGATGCACGATAGGCAGTAATCACCTATCAGAAATTCAGAATCAAACAGAGCCTCCTAAGATCTCCTCCGCTTCCTGGAAGAACCAGCTGACTTGGAGCGGCTCCGATCACCACCTTGACGAAAGTATAGGAAACCAGGCTCTATGGAATCGTCATCACTATCAGCATTTTGAGCCAGGCGGTTCTGGTAGGCCCGTCGCCAGACCTGGAAAACATTGTGGTAATAGCTCACAAGGCCTTCTCTGCCTTTGTCATGCAAAACGGCAAGCAATTTGTCCCAGAACTTGTTCGTAGATGAAGGCAAGTTGTCCTGGATAGTTGTGTTGAATTTCCTTTCCTCATCCTTTGTCCATGTTAGTGCTAAATCATCTCCGATTCTATGAAACCCCATTTCAAAGTATGCTGAGCCCAGCTCATGCTTCAGTTTGATCTTTTTTTCTGCCACATGAAACCTGACACAAGCAATGGAACCCGGGAACTGACAGTTGCAGTCATCTTGCCTCCCTTTTCCAATGGAAGCACCATCAAGATCTTCATTACTTCCTGGAAGCAGAATAGGTTCTCCAAGAAACCTCAGTGTGCGTGGATCATCATCAGGCGATGAAGGTTTCCCGGTCCATTCTGGAATGTCTGCTTGGCCACAAGGACGAAGTGGAATTCCACTCTGCATGAACAAGGAGTAATTTGAGGCCTTAGTGGTCAATATAGACGACGCCAAAGGGCTATAATCGAACAAATGCTATACTGGAAAGGAAAATCTAACTACTAAATGCTATATATAGTTGAATGAAAGGAAAATCTAATGAGGAAATGCTATAATAAGCGAACAAACAGAAAGAAATTGAGTCGTGTAATGAACACAAGCACAGATCAATCAAGTCGTATAAATGATGCATTCAAAATGAAGGTAGGGAAGCAACAAATTATTACCCGCGGCGATGCAGCAGACCACCTGCTGTAATTTTTATTTGCAAACTTGTGGCTCCGAAACAGAAGCCCTGTGGAACGGTAGCTAAGGGAATTCCCTTCCATGACCTCCGGTTCAGCTGGGCTGGTCGCCACAAGGCGAACCCAGTCGAGCATCCCCACGAGCGACATCTGGCTCCTGAGCTCAACAGCAGTCGATAAGTGGTCTGGAGGATTATTGATCATCCCGATGATCCCCCGTTGACCTGCGCCCGTCGCCACAGCGCGCACCCAGTTGAGCATCTCCACGAGCTCCTCACGAGCGAGGCAATCTTTGTCTGCGAACATCTGGCGCCGGAGTTCAACCACTGCCTGTTTGTGGCCACCAGGATTCTTCCCTTGTTTACCTGGGTTCTTCGCCACGAGATGAACCCAGTCAAGCATCCCCACGAGCGCGTCTCTCTTCCGCTTCAGGTGCGCCGATCCAGCGCTGGTGGTGGTGAGGCGCTTGGTCGGCGACAGGAACCTGTCCTTCTTGGAACCCAAGAGCAGGTCGGCATTGCCGCTGCTCACCACCACGTGGTCCTCCAAGTGTTTATCGCAGTTTTGCTCCAGGAGTGCGAGGTACTTACCGTACAGCAGCTTGACGGCCGTGTCGGCGGTAGGGTCAAGCCCGACCGCCTCGGCAACGGCCGCCCAGGACGCGACGGCGGAGAACCCGCCGCGAGAGCGCACGGCGAGGAACAGGCTGACAAGCTCTACCTTCCGGCCATCCCCGAGCGGCGGCGGTGGGATCGGGAGGCAGGAGGCAGCCGCGGTGTCCCCCAGCTCGGCGAGGAAGGCCGTGATGACGCCGTCGAACAGAGCGGACGCGCCCTCGTCCGTGAGCCCGGCCTCCGGGATCTCAAACCCGGCGAGAAGACCACGAGCACGGAGCTCGCCAACGACGCCGAGCACGGCGACCAACGCGTCGGATGGGACAGGGACCGGCAGCGCTGCCGCCGTTGGGGAGGTGGACGAGCCTTGGGCGGGCTCGTGGCCGGGGCTTGGGCCCGAGGCGTTTGATTTGAATGAAGGCGCGGAGGAATTGGACTTCAAGGGAGGTGGTGGGGCAAGACATCCGGCCATTTTTGTGTGGTGCGTGGGAATAGGAGAATTGCTTTGCTCTTGGTTCTTAAACTTTTGGCCTTCGACCTTTTAATGGTGTGAGGAATTTTCATCTATATGCACAAACCCTAGATTTGTTTTAAAAAGAGAGGAAGGTGGAAGAGAGAGGAAGAAAAAGGAGATGGTGTGTAGAGGATTACGTGGATCGATGTGTCCTCTTATGTGAGTCACGTGGATCACATAATAGATGTGATGTTGGTTGTATGAGGTGTATAGCATCAAGCAACAACAAATGATGAGCTGGCATATTTAACTTTTTATTAGTTAGAATTAGAATAAAAAATTGTTACACCCTCCATTATAAATTTTAAGATGTTTTGGCTTTTTTTTTGTTATGTTGTAGCTTTTGCTATGCACTTAGATATATACTATGTCTAGATACATAGTAAAATCAATGTATCTAGAAAAGTTAAAACATCTTATAATTTAGAATGGAGGAATACATCTCATATAGAAACTCATAAAATTCTTAAAAGATTGCTATATAAATTTATAACCATTACTAAAAAAATATACGTATATTAATTAACTACGTAAAATATTGATATAGTACTACATGCCACATAGTAGTAAAAAGATATTACACAATAAGTGATGGATTTAGGTGTAAAAGTATTATCATAGTTTTGATAGAAAGAATGGAAAAGATGGGCCGCACAAACGTTTTACCCATACTACACAAAAGAGAGTCGCATACATACATGTCATGTGCTATATATCTTATAGTCTAATCTAAACTATAAAATACTTTTTTCGTTCCAAAATAAGTGTCGTTCTTCCTTTCCATGGAGTCAAATGCTTTTAACTTTGACCAAATATTTATGGTACATAGGTAGTATCATTAGATACAATGTTGAATAATGTTACTAATATTTTCTACAAACTTAGTTAAATTTAAGAAAGTTTGAACGGCACGAATACCATATTGACATTTATTTTGGGACGGAGGAGTACACATATTTTTTTACATAATGACAAAGATTTTTTTTTTGGAAGACACTTGGCGCACTTTATTGATTTGTGAACATAGTTACATCGTTTATCTGGTGCTGTAAAATAAGTTAGGGGATTCGTCAACCCAAATACAAGCAGTTTTTCCGGAAAGCTACCTAAGCTAACGCATGAGCCACCTGATTAGCCTCCCTATTACA